>PVJN01017706.1:0-40144 GCA_004026805.1 Lasiurus borealis
TTCTCATATAGATGCAGTATCCAATCAATATCTGTTCGTTCTCCCTTCACTAATAAACCTCTAAGTTCATTCATTTCCTTCCTGTCTTGTGAATGAGGTGAATTCTATGGTCTCTCCATCTTCTTCTGTTCCTTCCTTTTTTATCACCTTTTTTCTTACTATGGCTGGCTTGCTCGGATACTGTCCTACCACCTTTAGTGCTAAATCTTTTGCCCCTATCATTGTCTTCCTGCAGGTTATGAATTGTGTGTAGTAGTATGGGTATTACTTCCTGTGGTTGTGCTCTTTTAATTACTGGTATCAGAATGTCTGGGTTATTTATCACTACCTATTCTAACCTGGGTGTATACCCTACCTTACATTTTTCTCTAAGACTATCCTGCCCTTCTAGTCAATTAGTTCTCCACTGTGCTCTGAGTAATTTAGAAATTTTTCCTTTTGGTAAATTTGGATACACTCATCCCTTAATTTTCCATTTTAATTAGATCCTGCAACTACGCCAATTGTCCTAGAATTTCTCTAAGGACACAAGCACAGGTGGCCAAGAGTATCCTCTGCCAATAGAATGGACTTATACGGATGACTCAAGATACTTATTAAATATTGGCCGAGCATAAATTACACAGGAGACAGACACGCAATGTACGAATCACATGTGGTTTATTTACCAGAGTCCTGGTGGTTTCCAGACCTCAGTAGGCCACCCAGAGATCCACACTGACAGACACACACACTGGACATTGGACGTTGCAGCTGCAGCTCAGCATCTTGTAGAGGCCTCGGCCTGTGGCTCACGGTTCAGACCCAGGGTCTACAGCAGAGCACAGAGCTCAGGCAGGATGCAGGAAGGGGAGCGGAGAGCGACCATCTGTGGAGGGGCAGACAAGTGGCTCTAATCTCCTTCGGACCTTGCTCTCTTTTTATGTGGTCAAGCAGACGACTTCAGTGTGTGTGTGTTTTTTTTAAATATATTTTATTGATTTTTTTTTTTACAGAGAGGAAAGGAAAGGGATAGAGAGTTAGAAACATCGATCTAGGAGAGAGACATCAATCAGCCGCCTCCTGCACACCCCCTATTGGGGATATGCCGGCAGCCAAGGTACATGCCCTTGACCGGAATTAAACCTGGGACCTATCAGTCCGCAGGCCAACGCTCTATCCACTGAGGCAGACCGGTTTCGGCAACTTCAATGTGTCTTATCAGCAGGTCCCAGGTGTTCTGCTATCTGATCTTACATGTGGGATACAAACTTTGTTATCTCTTACATGCACATCTCTTTTAAGGGTGTTCACACTTCATTCCACTCTCTAATATGTCACACTCAATTCTTATTTTATATTTTTATTTTATTCTTATTATTATTACTATAACAATCAGCCCCATCACTACTAGCCTTTCGCCACTAGTGATCTCTATAATTGGAAAGCTCAGAATCCTAAGTTCTCTAAGAAGCCAGCAGGGCTTATCGATTTGTTAGATTCTGTTCTTTTCACCCATCAGCCTACCTGTCAAGAGCTTTTGCAGGTCCTATTCACCTCCGAGGAGAGGCAAAGGGTCCTCAATGAGGTCCGGAAGCTAGTCCCAGGCTCAGATGGACGAGAACGCTAGCACCATCCAGGCTCAGATAGACACCTCCTTTCCCCTGACTAGACCTGAATGGGATTTCAACATGGCAGAAGGTAAGGAGAGGCTCCGAGTCTATCGCCAGACTCTAATGGGGGTATCTGGATAGCTGCTAGAAAGCCGACTAATTTGGCTAAGGTAAAAAATGCACAGCAGAAGGATGAATCTCCAGCGACCTTTCTAGAGCGGGTCATGAAGACATTCTGTACCTATATCCCCATGAACCCAGAGGTTCCGGAGAACAAAGCCGCTGTTATGGCCTTTGTAAATCAATCTGCTGCAGACATTAGGAGAAAGCTGCAGAAGATAGAGAGATTAGGAGAGAAAAGTCTGTAGGACTTATTGGTAGTAGCCGAAAAAGTATACAACAACCGAGAGCCCCCTGAAGATAAACTGGCTCACACCTTGGCAGCTGCTAGCAGTAAGCAAACCCAAGATCTGGCCAGAATTCTGCTGGCTACCACTGCAGACTCTCCCAGGGAACGGAACTGGCTCCTCCGGCAGCTGGCAAGCGACCAGGAAGAAGGTAAAAAGGCTGCCTGAGGTAAGGGGGAGGCCGAAGACTGCAGAAGGACCAGTGTGCTTACTGCAAGGAGATAGGGCATTGGGCCCGAGAATGTCCAAAGAAGGCTGGCAGGAAGGGAGGCAAGACTGATCGAGTGAGTCTTAGAGCTGGAAGAACTGAGTAATTAGGGGTGTCAGAGTTCGGACCCCCTCCCCGAGCCCAGTGGAGGGAACCCTTGTTGACTTCCTTGACTACACTGGAGCGTAACATTCAAACCTCTGCACACCACAGGGGGAGCTAGCAAACAAGAAGTCCTGGATGCAAGGGGCAACTGGTATGAGCCAGTATTCATGGACTACCGGATCTAGGAATGGGCTGGGTATCCCACTCTTTTATGGTAATACCGGAATGCCCCTACCCACTATTAGGATGAGACTTACTGACCAAGATTGGAGCTCAGATAACTTTCAGACAAGGGGGGGCCTCAGGTCACCGATGGCAAGAGCCACCTAATTCAGGTCCTGACTCTAAAATTAGAGGACGAGTATTGCCTCCACCAGAGGGTGCCCCCAGTAGAGAGCAACATGGACAGATGGATACAAGAATTTCCCACAGCCTGGGCAGAGATGGGAGGGGTAGGACTAGCTACTCACAGGGCCCCAATCCTGGTAGAGCTAAAACCAGGAGAAGGCCCAGTAAAAATCAAGCAGTGCCCTATATCTCAGGAGGCGTGGAAGAGAATCCAGCCGCACATCAGGAGACTGCAAAGTCTAGGAGTACTAGTCCCCTGCCAATCTGCCTGGAACACACTCCTCCTCCCGGTCAGAAAGCCTCACACCAATGATTATCGACCAGTGCAGGACCTTCGGGAAGTAAATAAGAGAGTCATGGACCTAGTCCCCACTGTCCCTAACCCATATACTCTCTTGAGCTCCCTGGCGCCCTCCAGAGTCTGGTATATGGTACTAGATTTAAAAGATGCCTTCTTCAGTCTGCTACTGGAGCCCTGAATCTAACCCTTATTTGCCTTTGAATGGCATGATCTGGAGGAGGGCTACAGTGGACAATTAACCTGGACATGGCTGCCTCAAGGGTTCAAAAATTTGCCCACCATCTTTGACGAGGTGTAACACGAGGCCCTGGGTGAGTAAAGGAGGGAGCACCCTGGCCTCACACTCCTCCAGTACGTAGATGACATCCTGATTGCTGCTGACACGGCTGAGGACTGTGAGCATGGGACCCAGGATCTGCTGACTACCTTGGGGGCCCTAGGGTACCGGGCATCTGCAAAGAAGGCTCAGATATGCAAAGAGCAGGTGAGTTACCTGGGGTACATCCTGGAGGGTGGACAGCGGCGGTTATCAGATGCTAGAAAAGAAACTGTCCTGAAGATCCCTGCCCCCACCTCCCGAAGAGAAGTAAGGGAGTTCCTAGGATCGGCTGGCTCCTGCCGCCTCTGGATTCCAGGTTTTGCTGAAATTGCTAGGCCCCTATATGAAGCTACCCAAGAAGGGAGGGTGTTTGAATTGACTGAGGAAGAAGAGACTGCCTTCAACCAGTTAAAAAAGGCCCTCCCAGCTGCTCCAGTCCTGGGCCTGCTGGACATTACAAAGCCCTTTCACCTCTTTGTAGATGAACACAAAGGAATAGTGAAGGGGGTTTTAACTCAAGCTTCAGGCCCCTGGAGCCGCCCAGTAGCTTACCTGTCCAAAAAGCTAGATCCAGTAGCTGTTGGCTGGCCGCCGTGCTTGAGAATCATTGCGGCAACCCGCTCTTAGTCAAGGATGCCGACCGACCCTAGGACACGAGATCTGGAATACAACCCCGCATGCCATTGAGGGGGTCCTAAAACAGCCTCCTGATAGATGGATGAGCAATGCATGCATGACCCACTATCAAAGCTTGCTGCTCAACCCTTCTAGAGTACGGTTTCATCCAAGTGCAGCCCTCAGCCCCGCTACCTTGCTGCCTGACCCCGACCTAGATGCCCTGCTACATGACTGTGCGGAAATCCTAGAGTAGGTACATGGACTTCGGAAGGATTTGACGAATCAGCCCCTCCCTGATGCAGAGGCCACCTGGTTCACGGATGGAAGCAGTTTCGTGCGATATGGGTGCAGGTATGCAGGTGCAGCAGTGGTCACCGACACACACTGTATGGGAGGAGGCTCTGCCCCCTGGGACATCAGCTCAGCAAGCAGAACTCATTGCACTCACCAAGGAACTGACACTGGGGGATGGAAAACGGCTCAACATACACACAGATAGCCACTGTGCATTTGCCACAGCTCATGTTCATGGGGCAATCTATCAGGAGAGAGGATTACCAACGGCAGAGGGACGGACTATAAAGAATAAACAGGGATACTCGTCTTGCTCTCGGCCTTATGGCTCCCTGCCAAATTGGCCATCATACACTGCTGAGGGCACCAGAAGGCTGACGACCCAGTGGCAAGAGGGAAACTGCAGGGCTGACCAGGCAGCCAAGGCAGTAGCCCTTTCTCCGATCCCCACCACGGCCCTACAACTCCCAAACCCAGGGGACCTAGTTCTACCAGTTCAGCCAGGATATTTTCTGGAAGGGTTACAGCACATTAGAAACCTTCCCCAAGCAAAGGAGGAGAAGGGATGGTGATATACACCACAAGGGGGGCTCATACTGCCAGACCAGCTTGGAGTCTCCATGATAAAATATATGCACCGGTCCACTCACCTGGGGGCACGCAAATTAAAGGACTTATTCCTACACGCCAGAATTAAGATCCACCAACAGGACATCAAAATAGAGCAGGTTGTATCCGCCTGCAAGACCTGTCAACTCACAAATTCAAGAACCAGGTCGAGTGAAAAGCCTGGAACACAATGGAGGGTCGGTTTCACTGAAATTAAACCAGGAAAGTATGGCTATAAATATCTTTAGTATTTGTAGACACCTTCTCTGGATGGGTAGAAGCATACCCAACTAAGCATGAAACAGCTCAGACGGTAGCTAAGAAACTGCTGGAAGACATCTTGCCCAGGGTACGGTTTTCCCGTTGAGATAGGGTCAGACAATGGACCAGACTTTGTCTCACAGGTAACGCAGGCAGTGGCCAAGGCCATTGGGGCAAATTGGAGATTACATTGTGCTTACAGGCCCCAAAGCTTGGGTCAAGTAGAAAGGATGAATAGAACTTTAGAGGAGACCCTTACCAAATTGGCCATGGAGACTGGTGGGGACTGGGTGGCTGTCCTTCCATATGCCCTTTACCAGGTTAGAAATTCCCCCTACTCCCTGGGTTTTAGTTCTTATGAAATCATGTTCGGCCGGCCACCTCCTATTATCCCTAACCTTAAAGCTAAATTTCTTGCAGAATTTGAAAGTCAAGAACTGTTTCTTTCCTTGAGAAGGCTCCAGAGGGTGCACAAGGACATTTGGCCGCGCCTCCGCGCCATCTATGAAACCGGCCCAGCCCAGACTCTTCGTTAGCATAAGCCTGGGGAATGGATCTACGTCAAAAGACATCACTGGGAAATCCTTGAGCCACGTTGGAAAGGTCCCTACATCCTGGTGCTGACGACCCCCACCGCCCTCAAAGTAGATGTTGTCACGACCTGGGTCCAGCACACTCACGCTCGCCCAGCCGACCCCTCTGCAATCCAAGAGGACTTCATTGTGCAATGGAACTTCAACCAGGACCAGCGCATCCCACTCAAGCTCAAGCTGCAGCACACTCAACCTGAGAAATGCAGCCCGTCTCATGATTGAGCCATGTGTCCCAAGACAAGGGGGGAATGAAAGGACAAAGCACAAATATACTCTCCTCCATCTTGTCCTATAGGGCTGGGCCTCCCTGCCTAAACCTCTTCCCTTTTCTGGGAGTGATCACGGGTATGCCAGCAATGTCCTAACTTCCCTGACCAGCGCCAGAAAGGACCAATGAATACAGTGAGGGTCCTAATAAGGCTAGACCACAGAAAACTGTGACCAATCTCTATAACCCATGTCACTTCCCTAAGCCCACCCAAATAACCAACCCCATATAACCCATTGTTCTTCCAGGGCTCGCTTTCTCATCTCGCTGCTGCACCAGAAAGAGGCTGGGAGCCAAACCCGGGTTTGAATAAAGACTCTTTGCTTTTGCATCAGAAAAAGGATCCCTGGTGGTTGATTATTGGGGACCTTGAACTCTGGGCATAACACCCTAGCCTTGCCAGACATCACAAAGCTCTTCCACTTCTACGTGAGGCAAGGGGCACTGCCAAAGGGGTTCTCACCCAGACTCTAGGTCCGTGGAAGAGACCTGTGGCCTATCTGTCTAAGAGACTAGACGCCATGGCAGCAGGATGGCCAGTGTGCTACCACAGCATTGCTAGTAAAGGAGACAGATAAGCTTCCTCTGGGCCAGGAACTAGCCTTGACAACATCCCATCCTGTGGAAGCCCTCCTATGAGATGCTCCAGAGAGATGGATGTCAAACAACAGGGTCACCCAGTAATAAGCTCTTCTCCTGGACCAGCCCCACATCCGGTTCCATAAGACACTGGCCATCACTCCTGCCAGACTGCTTCCAGATGATGAACTGGAGGAACCCATTCATGACTGCATAGAGGTAACAGACGCAGTACAAACAGCTCGCCGGAGCTGACAGATATAACCCCTATCACCAGACAAGGTACTGTTCATGGATGGGAGCAGTTGTGTTCAGGATGGGATCCAATATAGAGGGGCAGCTGTAGTCACCCTGGACCCCACCATTTGGGTGCAGTCCCTAAATAGGGGAACTTTAGCACAAAAAGCCAAACTTTTGGCCTTAATCCAGGCCCTTCGATGGGCAAGGGGAAAAGCAGTAACTATTTTCTTTTCTTTTTTTTTTTTTGATATATATTTTATTGATTTTTTTACAGAGAGGGAGAGGAATAGAGAGTTAGAAACATTGATAAGAGAGAAACTTCGTTCAGCTGCCTCCTGTACATCCCCCGCTGGGGATGTGCCCGAAACCAAGGCACACGCCCTTGACCAGAATCAAAGCCGGGACTCCTCAGTCTGCAGGTCGACGCTCTATCCACTGAGCCAAACCAGTCAGGCAAAGCAGTAACTATTTTCACCAATAGCTGATATACCTTTGCCACAGCGCACATACACAGTGCCATCTACCGGGAAAGAGAGTTACTAACTTCAGCGGGAAAGGACATTAAAAATAAAGAAGAGATTTTAGCCTTATTTAGAGACCATCTGGCTCCCAAGGGCAGTTGCAATAGTGCACTGCAAAGGACATTAGAAAGGGGAGACAATTGAAGCCAGAGAAAATAGAGCCGCAGACCAAGCTTCCAAGGAAGCCACCCTAAAACCAGTGGGGCCTTTACACATCTTAGTAACCCTACCAGATCCAGACCTACTGCAGTCCCTTGCTACACCAAACAAGAGGAGGAATTGGCAGAACAGAAGCAAGCCATCCAAGGGCCAGATGGTTGGTGGACCCTACCGGATGATAGACTGTATGTCTCAAAGGCTCTAGGTCGGACATTAGCTGCCCAGTTATACCAGGCTACCCACCTAGGCATCACCAAGACTTCTGAACTTCTGCAAGGCATGTACTATATACCAAGGTTAGGTAAGATAATTAAAAGCATAGTCACTAGATGTAATATCTGTGCACAGGCAAATGCTAAGTAAGATAAGAGGGTCCCCCTGGGAATTTGGGCCCAGGAAAATTCCCCAGGAGAGCATTGGGAGATGGATTTCACAGAGATTAAGCCACCAGCATCAGGGTACAAGTACCTGCTAGTTCTTATAGACCAGTGGTTCTCAACCTGTGGGTTGTGACCCATTTGGGGATCAAATGACCCTTTGACAGGAGTCGCCTAAGACCATCAGAAAACACAGATATTTACATTATCATTCATTAACAATAGCAAAATTACAGTTATGAAGTAGCAATGAAAATAATTTTATGGGTGGGGGTCACCACAACATGAGGAACAGTATTAAAGGGTTGCGGCATTAGGAAGGTTGAGAACCACTGCTATAGATAGCTTCTCGGGTTGGGTTGAAGCATACCCCACTAAGACAGAAACTGCCTCTACAGTAGTCAAGAAACTGCTCCAGGAGATTATACCTAGATTTGGGCTACTAGTGACCATAGGATCTGATAATGATCTTGCTTTTATAGCAAAAATATCTCAAATCTTAGGTATAAACTGGAAACTCCATTGTGCATACCGGCCACAACATTCAGGACAGGAAGAACGTATGAACAGAACTCTAAAGAGGACTCTAACTAAATTTGTCCTGGAAACTGGTGAAAATTGGATCAACCTTCTGCCCTTTGCCTTCTTACGGTCCAGGTGTACCCCCTACCGGGAAGGGTTCTCCCTTTTCAAAATCATGTTTGGTAGAACTCTCCCTATCCTACCCAAGGTTAGGGAGGAATTAAAGGCTGAAATTCATAACCACTCCTTACTCTAGTCCTTACAGGCTCTGCAACATACTCAGAAGGCTACCCACAGCTTTTCCAAGATGCTCTGCCTGTGCCTACCACAGACCCTGTCCATTCCTTCCAGCCGGGGGACTCGGTTTGGGTAAAGAAGTTCACTGCCCAAGGACTCACTCCAACCTGAAAGGGACCCTACACTGTCATCCTGACTATGCCCACAGCTGTCAAGGTTGACGGCGTCCATACCTGGCTACACCACTCTCAGCTGAAGGCAGCAGGAACAGAATGGACTGCCGACATCACCTCAGACCCTTTAAAGATAAGACTCTCATGGGTATCAAACTCCTAATCTTTTCCTGTTCTGTACAAGTGGGAATCCCCATAAACCAATACCATGGGACTAGAAACTCCGAAATGGGATCATGGGGCAAATAATCGTTCATACTATTGTAGAAGAAAGACAACAAGTAGCCTTTGTTTTTTTATCTGTGTTTCTTGATAGCATCTGACCCCTCTGCCTTTCAACTAGGCTCCCAGGGGTCAGGAAGACTTCAAGAAGGTTGTGGCACAGTAGGCCAGGAGAGGGAATTACAGACTATGAGAATCCACATTTGCCCTAGCTCTGGGAAGGTTAAGGCCAAGTGCCTGAATCCAATGGAATTTTATTGCCCTTCCTGGGGTTGTGAGACTATCTCTACCATCTCAGGGGATAGGAAAAATAATGACCCTCATATAAGTTTCCAGAGACCCTTCACTGGCCCCTTTTTCCCATGTAAAAAGAAAGCATATAACCCAATAGAAATAAAAGTCATCAGCAAAGGGGATTTCTATTGGTCAACAAAAAGGACCTGGGGAATAAGAATCAATTCCTTCAGTGTAGACCCAGGAGCTCTCTTCACAATCCAGAGGAGAGCCAAACCAGAGCCTGAGAAGCCTACAGGTCAACTATCGGGATTGGCCCAGCCCATACCTGTTAAACCACCCCTGGGCTTACCCAATCTGCCTGAACCTACCAGAGAAACTACGGCAAGGACCTCCGCTTTACCTCTCAACCCTTCCCAGGAATCTTCTCTTCTCATGATGTTGGGGATTTTACATCAGTTTATTAATACATTAGTTAGGGAAAGACTGTTGGTTATGTTTAGACCCCAGACCACCCTATTATGTAGGTGTGGGAATTTCCCAGGACATCCTCCAGTTTCGGGGGGCTAATAATTGTTCCTGGGATCAGCCTAGACTAGTGGTTGGCAAACTTTGGCTCCCGAGCCACATGTGGCTCACAATCTGTGATTTGCCGCTCTGTTGACTAATGAGTTGCCAACCACTGTTATATACTACCCTTTACCTCTTTACACACAATATGCCACAATTGCCTAATCCTTACAGCTTCCAACTACACAGTAAGATTTCGTCTAGTCCAGTGGTCGGCAAACCACTGCTCATGAGCCGCATGTGGTTCATGAGCCGCGGTTTGCCGACCACTGGCCTAGACTAACCTTGGGGGATCTTCAAGGACAAGGAACTTGTCTGCTCTCACCAAACTTTCCCCTCCACGGTCTCCCTATGCAGACTCATGTAATCAAACCCATTGGGGAACTAGTAGCTTCACTATCTATTACCAAACGTCTGAGCAGACCAGGTTAACTTGCACAAATGGCTTAACCAAGTGTGCTTCCTCAGACCTATTCAAGGAAGGTGAGGAGCCTCTTCTCTGTATCCTAGTCTATATTCTCCCACAGATTTTCATATACAATGGAGATGAAGGAAGAGCCCACATGTACTCAGGCCTTTTACCAAACCGATACAAAAGGGCTCCTGTCCTAGTACCCCTCCTAATAGGCCTGGGTATTGCAGGATCAACTGCTATTGGGGCCTGGGATCTAATAAAAGCGGATATGAATCTAAGGGAATCAAGTAAACAGGTAGACATGAACATAAGACACCTCGAAAGTTCCATCTAGAGAAGCAAGTAGACTCCTTAAATGAAGTAGTATTACAAAATAGACGAGGATTAGATCTTCTCTTCATGAAACAAGGGGAATTATGCATGGCTCTTAGAGAAACTTGCTGTTTTTATGCCAACAATTCAGGAGTAATCTAAGAATGCTTGGCCTTAGTGAGGAAAAAATTAGGAGAGAGAGAGAAAGAAGAGAACAATTGGAAACTTGGTTCCAAAATATGTTTAATTGGTCTCCCTGGTTGATCACTCTCTTGTCTGCAGCAGCAGGCCTCATTGCTCTATTGTTCCTAGCTTCAACCATTGGACTTTGCCTAGTAAACTGTCTCATGAAAACTATACAGAAAAGAATCAGTTCTGTAAAGTTACTAGTAATTGCGAGATTTGGAATGTGTATGCTCCTTCATAATCACCAGCCTTTGAATAAATAAACATCTCACTAATGAAGATGAGTCCATGATTTGACTCATGCACATAAAACCAGTGGGGAATGAAGTACGGTAGCAATCATCTCAGGTAGAAACTGCAGTTTAACTTTAACTTTAACCCTGCTGTTTTGGCTTCTGTACTTACTTGCTTGCTAAAACAATAGAAAAGTTATTTTGATTTTCTGAACTTATGTATGCTATCTCAATCGATTGAATACTCCATTGTTGGTGGTTTGAATATCCCATTGATTGTGATCTTACTGGTTATTGATGCACATTCTTCTATACTGTACCTGGGAACCAGGATAGCACAATTACCCTAAATTGCCTCAGTAGCTACAGATAATGCATTCCAGTTGACTCAGTGGTCTCAAGATCAGGATAGCACAATTACCCTAAATTGCAACAGTGGTTACAGATAACGTGTTTCCGTTGATTCAGTGATCCGTAGGCCCAAAACTATACTTAATCTTTATAGATAACTAACTTGCTCAATTTCACTTCTTAACTGCTTTGTGCAAACCAGGTTCCCCATTCCAAAACCAAAGATGTAATTTATACCTTTGTGATATTGTGCCTATATAAGCTGGATGTGGCGAGCATTTTACAATTGCGAGATTTGGAATGTGTATGCTCCTTCATAATCACCAGCCTTTGAATAAATGACTCCATAATTTGACTTTTTGAGGTGTCCTTTGTGAGATTCGGGTTACACTACAACAATATTTTTATTGATTTCAGAAGGAGAGATAGAAACATCAATGGTGAGAGAAAATCATCCATGGCTGCCTTCTGCATGCCCCGCACTGGGGATCAAGCCTGCAACCTGGGCATGTGGACTTGTTATATTGTAAATCAGAAGACACCTTAATCAATAAGCCAAATTTATTTGTACTCCTGTTTGCTAGCACTAGTGGGCCCAGCAAGGATATGTTTCTCATATCCTTGGGTCCAATATAGTGGAAGTCTCCCAAATTTATATCTTTTCAGCTCTTTGTTTTCCAAATTTGGAATGAGACTTCCAGACCTGAGAAAAAGCCCTGTGTGCTGGGACAGGCCATGAAGCCATATCTCAAGGCCTGGCCTGCCTCCAGCACTGACATCTCTGTCTGGGGCATAGTTTATGGCCTCTCTGTAATGGGGAGTAGTCTTATTTTTCCCTATTAATTAAGCAAGCAAATGTTTACAGAAGCCAGAGAAGCAGGGTTAAATTATAAATAGTAGTTTTTACCCAAGATGAACATTACTATCCTTTAGCCTGACCAGGAATCAAACCATGATGTCCTGGTTTATAGGTAGATGCTCAACCACTGAGCCACACCAGTCAGGCAGAAATGGGATTTTAGAAACCCAAAATCACTCATCCTCCCTATGCAAGTCTCAGAAAATTCTTCTTTGCGAGATCTTAAGGACCCAATTATGATCACCCAGTGGGGAATGGGATACCTCACTCACACTAGCCAGATATCCACACATTTCTCTAATAACAAAAGGAATTGATCCTTTTAGGTAAGAGGATGATAATAAACCAGAAGGTCAGAGGAAATAATAATTGAGGATCTGAAATGGAATTTCCTTCTTATCAGAGTAACAGGGTGGGAAAGAATGGCTTGGGGACAGAGTGACAACTTATACTTCCTAGTGGCATAACCTCAGGGGATGTTTGGTTTGATCGAGCAATTGAATTCATACCTTTACCCTGGGAATTTGCTTTTCAGGTCATTTCACTATGGATATTCCCTTTACTGAGGCCACATTTCACTTGCAGTGACCGAATTCCATTATCTCCATACCAGGTGTGCACAAAGAAGTCTTCTCCCAGAAAAAAATTCCACCAGAAGTACTTTAAAAGCCACTGACTCCCATCACTGTTTGCTGGAGCCATCCAGACCCAGCTACCTGGTATGTGGATGATTGAATAAATTAATAATTCCTCACCATTCTGGCCTCATACATTCCTCCTTTGACAACCTAACATTTGGTGCCCCCACCACCAGGCTTCGCTACTTGGGTGACTAGATTACAAGCCTCAAACCCTCCCTTACGTAGTTGCACCCACGCCCCGCCCCCCGCCTCCCAGCCAGCCAAGGTGGTCACTGGACCAGGAATATCTTCTTCTCCATTGCTGACCCTCCATTCCACTCTGGCCAATCTTCTCTAGATGAGTGATGTCTCAAGTCTTCCGCCCACTCTCTCACTGATTTCTTAGAAGTCTCTCATCTCAAAAGTCCTAGCACTAGGCCAAAAGACTCCTCAGCTATTTAGCTTTGGGACACCCATTCCAAAGGGTCACCTCTCATTTCTCCTGGTGATTTGTTTAGCAGCAGAAATGCCTACCCTAAACAGTCAACTTTGGATTTGTTGTCTGTCATTCACCGTTCCTTTCTAATGGGCCCACGCCATACTCCCTCTGCACACTCACAGCGGAGATCATTCCCAACTGCCTCATTTTATTTTATAACACTATTTGTTCACAATATAAACTACATAATAAGTCTCAGTGACCTGAAAACAGCACTTTTAATTTTAACACATTACACAATTTAGATAATTGCTGTCACTGCAGTGGAAAATGGTCAGAGATTCCCTACATCGAGGCCTTTTCACCCGTCAGTCCTAATCATCTCTCTCAGACCTTTCAGTCCACAGGCTGATGCTCTATCCACTGAGCCAAACCGGCCTCGGCTAAATTCACTTGTTGATAGATATGTATTTGTTGTTCATAATTTTTTAAAATTAAATCTTTATTATTCAGATTATTACATTTGTTTCTCTTTTTTCCCCTCCATAGCACCCCTCCACCCAGCTCCCACCCCTCCCTCTGCCCTTAGCTCCCTCCCATTGATCTCATCCATAGGTGTATGTTTTTTGTCCAGTCTCTTCCTGTAGACCCCTCACCCCTTTCCCTCTGAGAACTATCAGTCCACTCCTTTTCTGTGCTCCTGGTTCTATGATATTCACCAGTTTATTCTGTTGATCAAATTTTTAATTCACTTAATTTTTAGATTCACTTGTTGATAGATATGTATTTATTTTTCATAATTTTTTATCTTTTACCTTTTTCTTCTTCCTCTTCTAAAAGAGTACCTTTCAGCATTTCATATAATACTGGTTTGGAGTTGATGAACTCCTTTAGCTTTTTCTTCTCGTGAAGCTCTTTATCTGCCCTTCAATTCTGAATGTTAGCTTTGCTGAATAGATTATTCTTGGTTGTAGGTTCTTGCTGTTCATCACCTTGAATATTTCTTGCCACTCCCATCTGGCCTACATCGTTTCTGTTGAGAAATCAGCTGACAGTCGTATGGGTGCTCCCTTGTAGGTAATAAACTGTTTTTCTCTTGCTGCTTTTAATATTCTCTCTTTGTCTTTTGCTCTTGGTATTTTAATTATGATGTGTCTTGCTGTGGTCCTCTTTGGATTCCTTTATATGGGGTTCTGTGTTCTTCCTGGACTTGTAAGTCTATTTCTTTTACCAGATGTGGGAAGTTTTCAGTCATAATTTCTTAAAATAGGTTTTCAGTATCTTGCTCTCTCTGTTCTTCTGGCACCCCCACAATTCTGATGTTGGTACGCTTGAAGCTGTCCCAGAGTCTCCATACATTATGTTCACATTTTTGGATTCTTTTCTCTTCTTGCTTTTCCAGTTGAGTGTTTTCTGATTCTTTATATTTCAAATTTTTTATTTGATTCTTTCCTTTCTCTAGTCTGCTGTTAGGACTCTGCATAATATTTTTTATTTCAGTCAGTGTATGCTTAATTTCTATTTGGTCCTTTATCATCTTTAGTTGGACCTTTGCCATCTCTAGTTGGCTCTTTTGCGTCTCTAGTTGGTCCTTTTCCATCTCCTCTTGGCTCTCACTAAGTTTATCCAACTTTTCTAGCATATTCTTGAAAAACCTTATAAGCGTGGTTTTGAACTCTATATCCAGTCGTTTTTTTTCTTCCATTTCTTTTGTTTGTGATCCCTTCCCTTGTCTCGGCATTTTCACTATGCCGGGGAAACTTCTGTGTTGAATTCAGCCTTATGATACCAGACTTGCAAAACCAAAGAAGCCTCTGTCGAGCTTGGGATGGGTGGAGTCTCAGGGCTTAAGAGACGGCCTTGCCTTCCAGTCGGCCCGCCCTGCACGGCCCCTGAGTCTCACGTGACTGGGTAATCCTGGAGCAGTCCTTGTGCACGCATGCCCGCAGTGCCTCTAGGCCGGTGCCTTTCCAGCTCCCATGCGCACCAGGACCACACGAGTCTAGGTCTCCAGAGTTTCGCCCGAAACAGGGGCCTAGTGGACTCAGAAGTGGCGCAGTTGGGAGGGTCTGTCTCCTGACCACTCGCGAAAGCCAGCAGCACAATCAGCAATCTGTCCTCTGCGCAGCCCCATGCGCACCACCACCAGGCCTTTGATCTTTTGCGACTCCCCTAAATTTCCGTGGACCTCTCCCTTTTCACAGTCCAAACTCCCCTGTATGAGTTTTGGCTGGATTTGGGGTTTAGTGTCGTAAGATAAGGGGTTCAATGCCTTTGGGAATCTCCGTTTCCCTCCCACCAGAGAAAGCCAGCCAGGTGTTCGGGCACCCACTCTCTCAGGGCGCGTGTCTCCATATCTCAGCTTTTTGCAGCTCCTCTGGGTTTCTGTGAGCCCCTCTCTTTCCTTCTAGCTGTAGAGCTAATACTTGGCCAGCTTTCCTGTGGTTCTGGATGATATCTGTTCTGTCTTTTACTTGTAGTTTTGAAATTGTTGTGTGAGGCAGCAGTGTAGGTGTTTACCTATGCCGCCATCTTGGATTCTCTCTTGTTGTTCATAATTTTTACCTTTTACCTTTTTTCTTCTTCCTCTTCTTAAGGAGTACCTTTCAGCATTTCATATAATACTGGTTTGGAGTTGATGAACTCCTTTAGCTTTTTCTTATCTGTGAAGCTCTTTATCTGCCCTTCAATTCTGAATGATAGCTTTGCTGGATAGAGTATTCTTGGTTGGAGGTTCTTGCTGTTCATCACCTTGAATATTTCTTGCCACTTCCATCTGGCCTGCATCGTTTCTGTTGAGAAATCAGCTGACAGTCGTATGGGTGCTCCCTTGTAGGTAATAAACTGTTTTTCTCTTGCTGCTTTTAATATTCTCTCTCTGTCTTTTGCTCTTGGTATTTTAATTATGATGTGTCTTGCTGTGGTCCTCTCTGGATTCCTTTTATATGGGGTTCTGTGTGCTTCCTGGACTTGTAAGTCTATTTCTTTCACCAGTTGTGGGAAGTTTTCATTCATTATTTCTTCTAATAGGTTTTCAGTATCTTGCTCTCTCTCTTCTTCTGGCACCCCCACAATTCTGATGCTGGTACGCTTGAAGCTGTCCCAGAGGCTTCTTACATTATGTTCACATTTTTGGATTCTTTTCTCTTCTTGCTTTTCCAGTTGAGTGTTTTCTGATCCTTTATATTTCAAATTTTTGACTTGATTCTTACCTTTCTCTAGTCTGCTGTTAGGTCTCTGTATAATATGTTTTATTTCAGTCAGTGTATTTTTAATTTCTAGTTGGTCCTTTTCCATCTCTAGTTGCTCCTTTTTCATCTACTCTTTGGTCTTGCTAACTTTATCCAACTTTTCTAGGATATTCTTGAAAAACCTTATTATCCAACTTTTCTAGGATATTCTTGAAAACCTTATAAGCGTGGTTTTGAACTCTATATCCAGTCGTTTGTTTTCCTCCATTTCTTTTCTTTGTGATCCCTTCCCTTGTCTTGGCATTTTCACTATGCTGGGAGAACTTCTGTGTTGGATTCAGCCTTATGATACCAGACTTGAAAAACTGCAAAAGCCTCTCTGTTGAGCTTGGGATGGGTGGAGTCTCAGGTCTTAACGGACCTTCTTGCCTTCCAGTGGTCCCCACCCTCCATGGCCCCTGCGTCTCATGTGACTGGGTAATCCCTGTGTGCACACGTGTTCTCACAGTGCCTCTAGACTGATGCCCCTCAGGCTCCCCTGTGCTCCAGGACCACACAAGTCTGGGTCCCCAGGGTTTTGCCTGAAACTGGGGTTTAGTGGAGTTAGAAGTAGCACAGTTGAGAGGGTCTATCTCCCGCCCACTCGTGAAAGCCAGCAGCACAATCAGGAGTTGGTCCTCTGCGCACAGTGCTGTGCGTGCCACCAGACTTCTGATCTTTTGGGACTCCCCTAAATTTCCATGCCCTTATCCCCCTTCACAGTCCAAACTCCCCCTGTATGAGTTTTGGCTGGATCTGGGGTTTAGTGTCATAGGATAAGGAGTTCAATGCCTTTGAGAGTCTCCGTTTCCCTCCCGCCATAGAAAGCCAGCCAGGTTCTCTGGCACCTGCTCTCTCCACGCATGTGTGTCAGTACCTCAGCTTTTTACAGCTCCTCTGGGTCTCTGTGAGCCCCTCTCTTTCCTTCTAGTAGTAGAATTTCCACTCAGATAGCTTTCCTGTGGTTCTGGATGATGTCTGTTCTGTCTTTTAGTTGTAGTTTTTAAATTGTTGTATGAGGCAGCAGTGTAGGTGTTTACCTATGCCGCCATCTTGGATTTCCAAGGTGGTGTATTCTTTTTGACAATTCATTTTCCTACAGACTACCCCTTCAAACCACCTAAGGTTGCATTTACAACAAGAATTTATCATCCAAATATTAATAGTAATGGCAGCATTTGTCTCGATAATCTAAGATCACTGCTATGTGATCCAAACCCAGATGACCACATAGTGCCAGAGATTGCACAGATCTATAAAACAGACAGAGATAAGTACAACAGAATATCTCGGGAATGAACTCAGAAGTATGCCATGTGATGTTACCTTAAAGTCAAAATTACCTGCATTATAGCTGGAATAAACTTTAAATTACTGTTCCTTTTTTTATTTTATCTGGTTGCTCCCCTATCAGACCTCATCTTTTTTAATTTTATTTTTTGTTTACCTCCCTCCATTCATTCACATGCTCATCTGAGAAGACTTAAGTTCTTCCAGCTTTGGACAATAACTGCTTTTAGAAACTGTAAAGTAGTTACAAGAGAACAGTTGCCCAAGATTCAGAATTTAAAAAAAAAATGGAGCATGTGTATTATGTGGCCAATGTCTTCACTCTAATTTGGTTATGTGACTAAAACCATTCCTCACTGCTCTAACATTCTGAAGAAATCATCTGATGGGGAGGGAAATAGAGGCTCAGTTGTCACATCAAAGGAAACAGCATTATTCTAGCAGCATCCATTCTTGTTTAAGCCTTCCACTGTTAGAGATCTGAGGTTACATGATATACTTTATGCTTATAACTGATGTAGCTGGAGAATTGGTATTGAATTTATAGCATGAACAGAACAGAAAATGTGATGTATTTTATTCATGTCAATAAAGAAATGACCTGTTCTTGTTCTACAGAGAATGGAAATTGGAAGTCAAACACCCTTTGTATTCCAAAATAGGGTCTGAAACATTTTGTAATTTTCATTTAAATTATTAGGAGGCTTGGAGCTATTAGTTAATCTATCTTCCAATACACTTTAATATAGCACTGAATAAATGATGCAAGTTGTCAATGGATGAGTGATCAACTAATAGCTCTGCTAGTAATTGATTTATTTTTCTTCAATAAAGTTGCATAAACCAATGAGTTAGTTGCCTGGATTAATCAGTGTGGGAAATAATCTTTTGTAAATGCAAAGCTTTTTTTGTATATACTGTTGGGATTTGCTTCATTGTTTGACATCAAATGATGATGCAAAGTTCAAAAGAGTGAATATTTTGCCATGTTCAGTTAAAAGTGCACAGTCTGTTACAGGTTGACACATTGATTGACCTGATTTATGCAGAATTAATAAGCTATTGAGATAGTGTAGCTTTAGTATGCTGCACATGATACTGGCAACCCTAGAGTTCATATGGAGTTGAAGAAATTTATTTTCCAGGTGCAACCCCCATCTAACTAAATTTTTTCTTCACCTTGTACACTTGACAGCTTAAAAAAAAACATAACTTGGGAGTAATAATGGGTTTAAATTTACAAAATAAAGTACTGTTTGGTGTGGGAGTTGTCATGAGGCTATGTTGAAGTAACTTAACTATGTGGAATATTGAGTATCTATCAAAATGGGTTTGTTCAGCCATTTACATTAATGAGCATTTAAATGCAACAGATATTTCAGGTTACTTAACATGAATGAATAAAAGTCAACGCTATTGGATAAAAAAAAAAAAAGAAAAAAGAAAAGCAGATACCTACAAGGGAGTACCCATATGATTGTCAGCTGATTTCCCAACAGAAACTATGCAGGCCAGATGTGAGTGGCAAGGAATATTCAAAGTGATGAATAGCAAGAACCTACAACCAAAATTACTTGTACCCAGCAAAGCTATCATTCAGAATTAAAAGGCAGATAAAGAACTTCACAGATAAGAAAAAGCTAAAGGAGTTCATCACTGCCAAACCAGTAATATATGGAATGCTGAAAGGTATTCTGTAAGAAGAGGAAGAAAAAGAAAAAGGTAAAGATAAAAATTATGAATAAATACATATTTATCAATAAGTGAACCTAAAAATCAAGTATATAAAAAAATCTAATGAACAAAATAAACTGGTGAATATAATAGAATCAGGAGCAAAGAAAGGGAGTGGACTGACAATCTTGGGGGCGGGGGGGGGGTTGGGAAGTGCAGGAAGAGACTGACACCTATGGGTGAGGACAGGGAGCAGTAAGGGCAGAGGGTGGGTGGGAACCGGGTAGAGGGGAGCTATGGGGGCAAAAAAAGAGGAACAACTGTAATAATTTGAACAGTAAAGATTTTTTTAAATAAAATAAAATGGCATACAATACTGAAATATTGATTGCTAGACATATTTTAATTCACCTACTCTTAGATTTTATTATAGAAGATCAGTTGTACTTTGTCGAATGTATATTTTCTTGAAAGAAAGAGTGTTTTAAAAGTGTTGATAAATGACAATCTAAGAAATGTTGGCTGTTTACTTTTTGGTTATCATTGAAAAATTAAGTTTTCTAAGAGTGAAGAATTCTGATACATGTAAAAAAGAAGAAAGAAAAGGTCTGTACAAGTTCTGAAGATATAACAGAAAGAAAGAATTTTAGAATACAAATACTTAATGGAAAGTTTAAGGCATGGTTATGCATTTATGAAGGACATAGAAAGGTTTGAAGGTTAATTTGAAAGTATGAAATTTGTGAAGGTTGTGTATGTGATGAGAAGCAAAAGAGAAATGTTGAAAGAAAGAACTTCTAAAGTTAATTATTTACAAGATTGTAAAAGGGCCATTTTACTCTGAGCAGGTGAGATTTCAGTCTCCAAGCCTGGCAGGACAAGGTTGCTGGATACTTCTTAAGCTACACCAGATATTCAGCAGTGGAATTTTAAGACAGGAGCATACATAATGCCTCAGACCTCCACCCAGCCTGCTCTTTAGATTGGCTAGGTGGGGCAGGGTGGCATCTGTACTTCATGGGTCAAATGTATAGGTTTGCTTACTTTGCTTTTCAATAAAGGAGCATACTTTAATTACTTGATAAGTTAGCTTTTCACAATATAATCAAGGTCTCTATAAGAAGCCAATATTTTATGAGGAACTGGTTCTAGTAAAGTTCAAAGTAAAATTTGCATATATATGCAAATGAGCCCTAGCCAAAATGTATGCTATTTAGAAGTAAATTTAAGCTTAAAAAGAAGAAATTTAAAAATCTCTTCCACTACTATTTACAGAATAAACTAAAAGTTATTATTCAAGCATTAAATCTCACTATTAATGAGACACCTAAGCAAAAGAAAGTTACTTTTACTTGAGATGTATGTATTGTACTTTGTCGAATGTATATTTTCTTGAAACAAAGAGTGTTTTAAAGTGTTGATAAATGGCCAGCATGTCTCTGCCTGTTTTTCTGGAAGGCAACCAAGTTGCTGCTCTGTTTGAAAAATAAATAAATAAAAGTCTCTAATGTAACAGTTTAAGATTGAAAAGTAAAAACAGCAAGGATTAAGGTTCAGCAAAAATAAGAATTTAAACCAGCAAGTGGCAGATTATAACCTCAGGAAATTTAAAGTACTAAATTTGGCTGTTCTGAGTGCAATGTCTTACTTCTTACCCAACCATCCAGGTCCCTAGACTCAACTGTTCCTTTCCTACCCTCTTTTCCCTTGGATAATAGTCCATTCTAGCATTTCTTCCCACTGCAATAAAATCTCAACCACTCAAAAAAAAGAAAAAAAAATCTCAACCATTCATCTGTGACCCTATTGTTAGTGCCATGGTGACTACCTTCTCAGCTTGGAATGTGGAACCAGGAAAGGGAATCTCATACCTTTTAGTCCACTTCTTGTCCTTACACCTTTCAGCTTGTCTCCATGATCATGAAGTTTTCTTCCTCTGAGGGAAAACATACATCTGTCTCCCCAGGAAGACAGGAATCTATACACACAATATAGATGTAACTTTACCTTTCCCGTTAACCTATCATATTTGACACAGAAGAGGGGTCCAAATAATCTCTCTCCTAATAACCCAAGGCATCACAGCAGAGGTTGGAACTGCCATAGGGAGCTTAACCACTGTCTACTTATTTTGCAAGGGGAAAAACTGAGAAAACAAGAACCTCACCCCCAGGATAACCTATTCTCCCCTTTCATATCACTAGTCAGGCAATGGAGACTCCTACTATTTTTCCCCCTAAAAATAACATATAGGTCTCAGTTGTATTTCAGTTCCAGGCCCAGAAAAGCAGCAAAACTAGACAAGTGAGACTGTGGCAGCCTCAGGACCAGCTTTTACCTCCTAAGTCATTCAACAGGATTGTTTTTGAGACTTCACCAACCAGTCTCTTGGGAAAATCCTGCTGCTGCACCTCTCACCCAGCCCACTGCTATCAAAATCCATCCCTCTGTGATCTCAACATCCCACCTGACTTTCGTCCCTATTCCATAAAACAGAAAGGCTAGAATGTTAGGTTTGATCTAGCAATTGAATTGATACCCCTACCCTAGAAACTGGCTTTTCAGATCATTTCACTATGAATATTCCCTTTACTGAGACCACATTTCACATGCAGTGACTTCATTCCTCTATTTCCCCTCAAGGTATGCATAAAGAAGTCTCGACCACCAAAAGTTCTTTAAAAGCTACTGACTCCCATCATTTCTTCCTGGAGCCATCCAGGCTCAGCTATCTGGTGTCTTTTTTTTTTTTAATATATTTTATTGATTTCTTACAGAGAGGAAGAGAGAGGGATAGAAAGTTGGAAATATCAATGAAAGAGACATGATCAGTCACCTCCTGCACGCCCCCTACTGGGGACGTGCCCACAACTAGGATACCTGCCCTTGACTGGAATCGAACCTGGGACCTTCCAGTCCTCAGGCCAACGCTCTATCCACTGAGCCAAACCGGTTTCAGCTATTTCTAACTCTTTATCCCTCTCCCTTCCTCTCTGTAAAAAAAATCAATAAAATATATATTTTTTTAAAAAAGATATTAGAACTAAAGTAAAAACAAACAAAATTTAAAAGCAATCAGTGGCCACATGGAAGAAATAATGTTTGTGTAAAGTAAGTCACTGACAGCTATTGATTATGTGGCAAAATATGGATAAAAGATCAGTAGTTCATCAACAGGAGACAGGGTAAATTAGAGTAACCATTTATGGAGTGCTATGCTTTATAGGAAGAACTTTATCTATGCACTGAAAGAAAAGCATCTCCAGCTGCCATTTAGTTTTGAAAAGAAAAAAAGCAAGACACAGAAGTACACAGTATGCTTACCTTCAATGTAAGTTAGGGAAAAGAATAATGTTCATGTTCATACTATGTTTACAAAAACCAAATCTGGAAGAATACACAATAAACTAAAAATAGTGGTTAGCTGGTAAGGAACGGTGAGGAATCAGATGGAAAGTACAGGAAGTAAGTTTTTTTTTTCTGTGAATATTTTTATGTTACTCTGTGTGGTTTTTCTTCAACCATATTATTTATTTGTGGTAGGCAGAAGGCTCCCTAAAGATGTCCACAACCTAATTCTTGGATCATGTAACTATGCTGTACTATATAACAAAGGGAAATCTGTAGGTATCATTAAAGTCACAGACTTTAAAAATAAGGAGAAAGAAAAAAAAAAAGAAGGGAGCCCTGGCTGGTTTGGCTCAGTAGACAGAGTATCATTGTTGGCCACAGACTGAAGAATCAAAGGTTTGATTCTGGTCAAGGGCAAATACTTCGAGTGCAGGCTGGATCCCCAGCCCCAGGGCCCATGTAGGAGACAACTAATTAATGTATCTCACAGCAATGTTTGTCTCTCTACCTCTCTCCCTCCTTCCCACTCTTTCTAAAAAAATTAATGAAGAAGTATCTTTGGGTGAGGATTTTTAAAAAGAGATTACCCCAAAAAATAAAAATAAATAAAATAAAATAAAGAGAGATTACCCTGAGTGGACCCAATCTGATCACATGGGCCCTGACTAGCAGAGCACTTCCTCTGGTTGGAGTCAGAGATTCAACAGAAGGCAGACATTGGAAGTGCTCAAGGGACTCAGGTTGCTATTGCTCGGGTTTCTATTGCATGGAAAGCCTGGGAAGAAAATAGGCATCTCCTCAAACCACAGATTATCCCATAACTGACAGCAAGCAAGGAAACAGGGATGGCCACAACATAAATTTAGAAGCAGACTATTCTCCAGAGCCTCCAGTCAGGCACCTTAATTTTGGCCTTGAGAGATATGAAGCAGAGGACTCAGCTGAACCCACCAAGTCTTCTAACCTACAGAAATTGTGAGAAAATAAATATGTGCTTTTAGGTTACTATGTTTGTGGTAATTTGTTACATTAACAATGAAAAAGTAATCAATATTTTTAAAAATACATTTTTTAAAAAAATTGGTGCTCAGAAAATCTCTTGTTAATTTGTATTTTTTTTCCTTGAATGAAATTTAGACATTGAGTCAACAGAACGGCAAAAAATCAGGCTCAATATCATCTACATCAAGTATGCAAAACTCGCAGCATGAGGGCTGCATGTGGCCCACAAGGAATATTTTTGCAACCCAGCCTTTATAACAGTACATAAGAAATATTTTAATAAAAATTTTGTAACTTAGTTTTTACAATATTCTGTCATACATAATTATTAATAACAACTGTAACCTTTGCTAATGACTGATTACTATAATCGTGTTGCATTCATTTCCCTTACACACCTTATGTTCAAGAGCACCATTTCTCTCCACTAATATTAGCAGCAAATATTTTGGCAGTCGATTGCCATGCTATTAGTCTTGGACTGGTTTGTTTGGTGTGCGCAACAGTAAATATTTCCCTTTTGGGGAATAAGAAAAATAGGTTTATTTGTGTTATGCTTATTAATTTGTGCAGTTATTCAGTGTCTGATTAAGTTCAAGAAAAAAATATTAATTTTTATTAAAATGTTCTATTTTATGTTAACAACTACTCTTTTGTTTCAGCCCTTTGTATTCAGCATGTCTCTAAGTTTCTATGAAAATTGAAGCTTTTGGGTTTGTTTGTTTGTTTGTTTTTGTGGCCCACATAAACTTAAACCTTGTTTATTTGGCCTGTGTTAGCCTTTGAGTTTGACATGCTTGATCTACATCTTCTAACAAACTAGGACCAAACATCCACTGTTGCTTCTATTGTGTCAATTCCTGTCCATGACCCTGATCCATTCTCAAGAGAGGGTTCATGAAAGCATGGAAAAAATCAAATACTTATTTACACACACTCAAAGAGATATCATAGTCTATTATTTTGCTAAGGGGTTCTCAAAGTATGAGCCCTGGGCCAGAATCATCAGCATCAGCTTTAAACTAGTTAAAAATGCAAAATCCCAGACTCTTCCCAATCCTACTAACTAAAAACTCTGAGAGAGGTGCCCAGATATCTGTGCTTTAACAACCCCCAAGTAATTCTGATGCATATTCACAGTTGAGAACCATCATGTGCCAGATACAGGACAAAGATTAGATTGTGGACATGTTTAGAGAGCCTTCTGCCTACCACAAATAAATAATATGCTTGAAAAAAACACACAGAGTGACATAAAAATACTTACAGAAAAAAGTCTTACTTCTTATTCTTTCCACCTGATTCCTCACCTATCCTTACCAGCTAACCACTAATTTTACTTTCTTGTGTATTCTTCCAGATTTGGTTTTTGTAAATATAGTATGAATATGAACATTATTCTTTTCCCTACTTACAATGAAGGTAGCATACTGTGTACTTCTGTGTCATACTTTATTTTCTTTTTAAAATCCAGGACAAGGAATCATAATTGTCACCAAGCTATGAGCAACCTAGAACTGCAGCTCAAGGTTTTCAGGACAACTGCTTCCTGCATTGGCGCTCTTAAACCAGAATACTAAGCCTAAGCCCACCTCTTAAGCCTCAGTTAGTGAGGAAAAACAATTCTGCAATGGCACATATTCCGAGATTTGCTATAGTCAACTGACTAGGGAAGACCCAGACACTCCCAACCCACTTTCTGCCTGACCTCTACCCTAGAAAGAGACTCCATAGAGCCATGTATTCTTGCCAAGAAGTTTTCATCAGGAGAGAACGAACCAAGATGGTGGCATAGATGAATACCTAAACTCCTGCCTTGCACAACAATTTTAAAACTACAACTAAAACACAGAATGGACATCATCCAGAACCACAGGAAAGCTGGCTGAGTGGAAATTCTACAACTAGAAGGAAAGAGAGGGGCTCACAGAGACTCAGAGCAGCAGCAAAAAGCTGAGCTATGGAGACGTGTACATGGGAAGAGCGGGTGGCAGAGTACCTGGCTGGCTTCCTCTGGTGGGAGGGAGATGCAGACTCCCATCTGCACTGAACCCCTTAACCTACGGCACTCAACCCCAGTCCAGGCGAGACTCATACAGGGGAGTCTGGACAGTGAAAAGGGAGGAGTGCCCAAAAATTTAGGGAAGCTGCGAAAGGGCAGAGGTCTGGGGGTGTGCATGCCACTGTGCCCAGAAGACAAACTGCTGATTGTGCCACTGGCTTGCTCAAGTGGGCGGGAGACAGAGCGTCCCAACTGTGCCACTTCTAACTCCATTAAATCCCAATTTCAGATGAGATCCTGAGGACCCAGACTCATACAGAACCTGGAGCTTAGGGGATCCAGAAAGGCTCTGGGCTAGAAAAGTGTGCATGTACGCACAAGAAGGGTCCAGCAATTACGGAGAGACACTTGAGACCCAGGGGCCACATAGGGTGGGGCTGACTAGAAGCCAAGACACTCTGAGACTCCACCCATCTAAGCTCAATAGAGAGGCTTTTGCAGTTTTGCAAGTCTTGTATCATAAGGCTGATTCCAACATAGAAGTTCTCCCAGCATAGTGAAAATGTGGAGACATAGGAACAGATCACAAACAAAAATGGAGGAAAACAAAGGACTGGATATAGAGTTCAAAACCACAGTTATAAGGTTTTTTAAGAATTTCCTAGAAAAGATGGATAAATTTAGCAAGACCCAAGAGGAGATGAAAAAGGACCAACTAGAAATTAAACATACACTGACTGAAATAAAAAATATTATACAGAGACCTAACAGCAGACTAGAGGAACACAAGAATCAAGTCAAAAATTTGAAATATAAAGAAGCAAAAAACACTTAACTGGAAAAGCAAGAAGAAAAAAGAATCCAAAAATGTGAAGATAGTGTAAGGAGCCTCTGGGACAACTTCAAGCATACCAACATCAGAATTATGGGGGTGCCAGAAGAAGAGAGAAAGCAAGATACTGAAAACCTATTAAAAAAAATAATGACTGAAAACTTTCCACATCTGGTGAAAGAAATAGACTTATAAATCCAGGAAGCACACAGAACCCCAAATAAAAGGAAACCAAAAAGGACCACATCAAGACACATCATAATTAAAATACCAAGAGCAAAAGACAAAGAGAGAATATTAAAGCAGCAAGGAAAAAAAACAAACAGTTAATTATCTACAAGCGAGCATCCATATGATTGTCAGCTGATTTCTCAACAGAAACTATACAGGCCAGAAGGAAGTGGCAAGAAATATTCAAAGTGATGAATAGCAGGAACCTACAACCAAGAATACTCTCCAGCAAAGCTACCATTTAGAATTGAAGGGCAGATAAAGAGCTTCACAGATAAGAAAAAGCTAAAGGAGTTCATCAACTCCAAACCAGTATTATATGAAATGCTGAAAGGTATTTTTTAAGAAGAGGAGGAGAAAAAGGTAAAGATAAAAATTATGAACAACAAATACATATCTATCAACAAGTGAATAAAAATTAAGTGATTAAAAATCTGATGCACAGAATAAACTGGTGAATATAATAGAATCAGGAGCATAGAAAGAGAGTGGACTGACAATTCTCAGGGGAAAAGGGATGAGGGGGGTGCAGGGAGAGACTGGACAAAAATCATACACCTATAGATGAGGACAATGCAGGGGGAGGTAAGGGTAGAGGAAGGGGTAGGAGCCGGGTGGAGGAGAGCTAAGGGGGGAAAAAGAGAAACAACTGTAATAATCTGAACAATAAAGATTTATTAAATAAAATAAAATAAAGTTAAAAAAGTTTTCATCAGGATCTAAGTAAATATTTAAGATCTAACTTTCAGTTTACTGAAAATATACAGATAAAGGAACAAGTTAAATAACAGAACAGGGAAATAATTGGACAAATTCACAACATGGACTATTACACATTGAGAACTGACCTATGTATTCAAAAGTCTGTCAACTGATGGTTGTTGGTGTCAATTCAACACTAACAGGGATCCCCAATTTGGGATGCA
Source organism: Lasiurus borealis (assembly GCA_004026805.1). Lineage (NCBI taxonomy): Eukaryota > Metazoa > Chordata > Mammalia > Chiroptera > Vespertilionidae > Lasiurus > Lasiurus borealis. The sequence goes on from PVJN01017706.1 coordinate 27,711, forward strand.
GTGAACGAGGAAACTTTAGTACAAAACAGTTCAATTGTGATATCAGCATGACTGTGAGATCAGCATGGCTGTGAGAAGGCCAGGCAGCTCTGCTCTATTTTCTGGCCTATGTTGGTCTAATCCACTCTGCTCCAGCAAGACATCTTTATTGTTTCAGTTCAGCCAAAAAAACACAATCCTCAGTCTTCAATGGAAAGGAAAAGTACATGCCCAAAACCAGAGGGGAGCTATTTTATATAGATAGAAGTCCCCACATCTGGCTCAGGATTGGTCCATCCTCATGCAAATGAGGATTCCAAATTCTGTTTGATTAGAGCAAAAGGCACAGTCCTGATTGTTCAGATTTGAGCCACTCTGATTGGTTGGTAAATAAGCTGATGGGGATATAGCTGTGTAGCTCCAATTGTATTGGTTAAAATAAAGTTCCAGGAATTTCTTTATAAAGGGTGGCTCAGATAGCAGAAACACAGAACAGGCAGGCAGCTCAGTGCAGGTTTCTCCCTGAAGTGTGGTTTGCATGAGAGGCCCCTGTGTAGAAATGGCTGCTAGGCTCTATTTTTGTTTTGTTTTTTGTTTCTTGTGTTTGTTTGTTTGTTTGTTTGTTTAATTTTAAGCCTAGTTAGCCACCAGGAGCCCTTCTTAGTAGTTATCTTCTTCCTTAAGAGCTTACAAGTCAAATATAAATACGAAAGGAGAAGAAATTGCACTGGATTAAATTAGATTTGCAAGAAATAAAAACAAAATGCAATGCATGAGATTGATTGGTTCCTGGTTTCAAGAAACCATTTTCAAAAGATATTAGGGAGCAAATGGTAACTTTAAATATGGCCTCGTTATCAGATTAAATTAGATAATTATTTTGTTAAATGTGACAATGGTAACTTTACTTTCTGGAGATGTAATTAAAGGATAAAAGTCACTATGTTTGTAATTTACATTAAAATGATTCAGTACACACACACACACACACACACACACACACACACACTAGAGGCCCACTGCACGAATTCATGCACCATTGGGTCCCTTGGCCTGGCCTGTGGGATTGGGCCAAAACCAGCTCTCCTACATCTCTGTAGGGGTCCTGGATTGTGAGAGGGCACAGGCCAGGTTGAGGCACCCCACTGGTGCACAATCAGGGCTGAGGAGGGATGCAGGAGGTTGGCCAGCCAAGGAGGGACTGCAGGAGCACTCCAGGGTGTGTCCAGCCTATCCCACTCAATGCCAATAGGCCAGACCCTAGAGCAAGCTAACCTACTGCCCCATGGTGGTCAGTGTATGTCATAGTGACTGGTCAACTGGCTGTCTGTCCCTTGGTGGTCAGTGCATGTCATAGCGAGTGGTTGAGTGGCCTTAGTATATCATTAGCATATTATGCTTTGATTGGTTGAACACATGACCAGACAACTGGACACTTAGCATATTAGGCTTTTATTATATAGGATGATAGGTGATAGATAGATTGATAGGTAGGCAAATGCAGAAAAATGTTAACTATTGTTAAAACTAGGTGGTGGACATATGAATATTCCTTGTGCTATTCTTTCTTTTAAAAAAATATATTTTTATTTATTTCAGGCAGAAAGTGAGAAGAAGAGAGAGAAAGAAACATCATTGATGAGAGACAATCATTGATTGGCACCTCCTATACATCCCTACGGGGGATGGAGCTCGCAACACATCATGTGTTCTTGACTGGAATCGAACCTGGGACCCTTCAGTCCATAGGCCGAAGCTTTATCCACTGAGTCAAATCAGCTAGGGCTATCCTTTCTACTTTACTGTGTATATTTCAAATATAACAAAAATGAAAAAATGTATAATAAAATTTTACAAACTAAATGAAGCTGACTATAGGATAGAGACTTGAAGGTAGGCCATCAAGTGTTACCTACCTAGTCTCATCTCTCAAGGTTCTGTTCAGCTCTTGGGCCCCCCTGCTATTTCATCCTGGACTCTGAGGCTTGAGTGAGCTTAGAGACTACTGAGCCCCCTAGAACCAGACCAACAAGCCCTGGAGGTGGACAACAATGCAGGATTTCACATTTACATCTTAGAGATGAAGATAAACATCTCTCCCATAAGGACAGCCCTAAGAGAGACAGACCTTGTACAGAAAAGTAAGAGCCCCTCCTGAGTGTCTCTCCAGCATATAAATGACCAGAGTGAACTGCACAGCAAGAGATAAGCATGTCAAATCAACATCTGGTATACCTTAAATTTACACAACATAATGTGTAAATTATATCTCAATAAAACTGAATAAATAAATAAATAATAAATGGCCAGATTACTCAGTCGATTGGAGTGTTGTTCCCATACTCCAAAAGGTTGTGGGTTCAATGCCCAGCCAGGGTGCATATGTGTTTCAGGTTCCATCCCTGGCCCCAGCCAGGGCCCATGTAAAGGCAACCACTCACGTTATCTTTTTCACATCAATACTTCTCTCTCTCTCTTCCACCCCTCTCTTTCCCCCTTTCTCCTTCTTCCACTCTCTCTAAAAATCAATGGAAAAAATATCCTCAGGTGAGGATTAACAACAACTGCAAAAAAATTGCAGGTATTATTGTTATGATTGCAAATGCAATTTACAAGGCACTTCTAAGTGCAATCTACCAAAATAAAATGGTCAGCTTTCTTAAATATAAGGAAGAAATTTCACTATTACCTTTGAAATACATTTATTAGCTTAATGATTTCTTTTCCTATACTCTTTAAGTTTGTAAGGAGAAATGGGAAATGCATGATAGAATTGTCCTTTGTATAAGTTTCGGCCTACCAACATGTCAGTCAGCTCTATTAGGATCAGTATCAAGTCATACATGTTTTCTGTATTCCTTTGGGTCCAGCAATGTCAGTCACAGAATAAGTGCTCAACAACCAAAATCAAACAAAATCCATCTGAAGGAAAGAATACTGACTTTATTTTACATAAATTGGAACTCAGGGAGGAAGGTGAGCATGGTGCAAGATGTCCGGTGGAGAAGCCACCACAGAAATCTGCACAGGAGATGCTAAAGAAGATAGTATCCTGGCTCTTCTGCCATTTAGAACCTTTTGAAGCATCCATCTTATATAAAAACTGCTGCTCCCACTGCAGAGAGGCCATTAAACCTTCTCTGGATGAAATTATCAGTGCTGGCACTATGCCAGGCCTTAGGTTGAGGTCTCAAGGCCCCAGCACATAGGGGCTGTTTAAGAACTTTTGAAGGGGACCAGAAACACCCATATTTGGGAGACAGAGAAGGTAAAAACATATAAATAGGGAAAGTTCCTCCATGTTAGGGCCCAGAATTTGAGAGACATTTTCCTCTGGACCCATGCGAAATAAATGTAACTTCATCTCTCTAAATGTTGCATGGCTCTTCTCTCGTTTTCTGTAACCCTTTGACCTGAAAAGGGGGAATTCCATAGCTTCCTTATGATGAAAGTTTTAACTGAAGCTATAGTTGGGAAATCTGGGTTTTAGCAAAACAGTCATTCCAGCTGGCTGTATTATCAACCACCATTAAGGGGAATTTTATGGGGCTACCTGGTATATGGAGAAGGAAATGAACTATAGAAAAATAAATGAACATTCTAAAAGGAAGAAATCTGTAAATCAGAAAAGACCCCTGAGATCAGAGCCTCCAATCTATCACTTTACACAGGAAGGCCCAGAGAGGGGAAGTGTCTGGCCAGGAACACCTAACATGTTAATAGCAAAGCAGGTACTAACTAGAAAGTAAGCCTCTGACCCCTTATTTACAGCTCTTTCCACTCCCCCAGCTCTTTCTCCTCTCTTCTCCCCCACATCCCCAGCAAGACAGTCTCCAATCTCTGACTCACAGTTCAACAGTCTCATTATTCCTCCTTCCTCTAATCTCTAAATTAATCCTCCATAGCCTTCCCCACCCCTTCCACCTATGGGCACCATATAGTCTGAGAGGCATAAGACCTGGGCTCTTCCTGAATTGTTTTGGCTGCTTAAATGAGCTATCAGCCACTGACTACATTGAAGATAAGACAAAGGCATCGTGTTTCTTATACTGTCCTCAACTTCTAGGCCCAGTACTAGAGAAGCAGACCCTTTGTACACCAAGGGGGAGTCAGAAAAAGTCCTCTGCAGGAGGAGAGAGAGGAAATTGTCTATGGAAGTCCAGCAAATGTTTTCATTTAAACAAACAAATGGGAGTGGGAGGAGGGGGTTGGAAACAAGCAAACTTTTGAAATTGCACTGTAACTAATGCACAACTGTTTTTCAGATTTTCATGTGCTGCGAGAGGAGGTGTTTATTAACCTGGTGTTGGAAACCAAACATTGTCTCACTAATAGAAAGATGTGGACAGGAGACCAGAAGCCTGGTCAACCTTAATTGCTCTGAAAGGTCAGAGCTAATCACTCACTGTTTAGTTGAAACATTGTTAGCTGAAGCAGCCTCTACCTCTTTGTTTCATGTAAATTTCTGTTCTTGAAATTTTCTGCCTAAAGGTCATGGGTGTATCCCATAGTCTTAACAAAAGGAATAGAAAGGCCAGAGCAGAGGGTAGTCTTTCCACTAGAGGAAGGCTCCTGCCTGGCCCTCCAATATTGCCAAATTAATATTTTTCTAGTCTCTTTTTTCATTTATATGCGGCCTCCTCCAGACCCTGAAACTTGAATGGGAACCCTGAACCACGCAGGACATGAAAGAGGTTCCCACACCTGGTCAACAGACTTCAGGCAAATTAAACTGTGGCAGCCTGGTTCCCAAACCATTTAGCATGCAAATGAGACATAGGCACTGGGTTATGAAGAGGGGAACAAAGGAGACGACCAAGTAACACTGCATAGGTCTTAAGCAGTTGAGAAAGGGAACCCAAATGGGGCTGCCCTGAAAGTGAAGGGAGGCACTAGGAAGAAGGGAGAAGGATGGGGCGGCCATCCCATTTCCACCAGGGACAATTTTCATTGGTTTGTTTTGGGCTGATACCAAGGTTAGGAGCTAGCTGGTTTGGTCCCCAAGGACTGTGCCAACTTACATATGTGAGTACACCAGACTAGAGCCCAGCAGTCCGTGTATCAGTGTCAATATTAACCTAATGGGGCTACCTATCCAATAGTAATCACTGCCCTAAGGTCAGGAGGGCATTGCAAAGGTGTTTCCATAACAGAAACTGGCACAGGAGAACCAAAGAAACCCTTCAGGATGGGTTGAGGAAGACTATACCCCCATAATCTCTCGTGGTTTTGCTTTGGTTTCAGAACCTATGGCTAAGGCAGAAAGACCAAGAGGGCCATTGGCCAGGTTGCTTTTTCTCCTTCCAGATGTTCTGTCTTTCTCAGGCACCTGGACAGAAAACAACTGAGCAGATAAACAAGTTGCCACCTGCTCCCTCCTGCCCCATGACACTGCTCCAGTCCCTAAGTCCCACTCCTTCTTCCTTGCGCTCTCTCCCTCCACCCTTCCCAGCGGCAGCTGCTGCAGCCAGCTCTCTCCCCTCCCGTGCAAATTTCCAGCAGCACCCCCATCTGCCCTGCCCTCCACCTCCTCTTTCCACAGGCAAATGAGGAACATGTGTACAGAGCCGTGGGCTCTCCCTCCTTCCGAAAACACTTCAAACAAAACTGTGTGCTTTCAGAAATTAATTACTGGAGCTCTGGGGTCCCCAAGGGAAATAAGTTTATGGCATCCACAGCCTTGGAGCCAGTCCCTGCACAGGAAAGATGGAAAGAAGGGGTTAATCTGAGCAGAAAGAGGAAGAGCCTATCTCCATTCCAAACTCCGGGAGGCAGAACCTTGAGATGAGGGTGGCAGGAAGCAGTTTAAACCTTGAATAAAAGGCCACCTTTACCTTTCTAGTTTGTGTGTGCACTCATATTAACAAAATAAAGGTTATCACAACAGACTCTGGTTTGATAGTAAGAAGCTTTGAATTAATGCTGTTTAATAAGTCCCCAGTGTCAATGGAAGATATTCTTGAGGGCCAAGAGTGGTGGTGGTTAGGAGGGTTGAATAGGGAACAGGTGATCTGGCAGTGCCTCCTCCCAGGGAGGATTGTATGTAGGAGAGTCCCCAGAGGTTTCCCTGGCCATTCAGAGTTTAAATTTGGGTTACTATTGGCTCAAGCAGCCTGTGTTTATCTCCCAGCTTCCATATTTCCTCAGATCTTTATCTTTTCTGCTTGTTTTTTTTATTTTTACAAACTCTATGTTGAGGGCTGATTTTTCAATAGATCTCAGTGAGGGAACTGCTTTGCTACTATGAAAACCCAACCAAGAAGCAGGTCTTCTATGAATGGTTTAGTACCAGGTTCCCCACGAAAATGAACACGCATTGCCTGACAGGTGAAGGAATGCCCCCCTTTCCAGCAGCACCCCATTTTGTAAGATAAGGGGCTCTCCAAACTAGCCCCTGCTCCATCCAAGGTGGGGCATGCCATACCACACGGGTATGACATGGGTCACAGTAGAAGACAGGCTATCTGAGGTCAACTGAGACTCTGATTCTGACTTTAGAGGTGTTCAGTGGTAATTCCACAAATATTAGCTTCGCCCCATTGGCTCCTGAGCCAAGTATATACACCAAATGTCTGAACTTGAGTCTATCTTTACTGCCTTATGGATAAGGCCAGGCATGGATTTCTTTGAGGAAAACAAACCTACCTTCTAATTGCCGACTGTTTCCAATTTGTCTACAATGCTATTTTGTGGAAAGTAGCAAGAGTACTCATTGAGTGCTGAGTTTGAAAGTCAATGGCTATGTGGCCTTTGACAAATTACATAACTTCTGGAGCCTCAGTTTTCTCATTGATAATATGAAAATTATATTTATTTCACACATATGACTATTCTTTATTTTTCAGGTGGAGATAAGTGACCAAGTCAAGTTACACACATAAAATATCAAGCATTCTGCTGGGGCTGGCTTGATGCTCAATAAAAGTCCTCCCTCCCTCCTCCCCACTTTTATGTATTCTCTGGGATACAAAATGGAAACACCAAATGGACAATATATAGTGGAAGTGGCAGAAGCAAAGGGGACTAAACAGTGATTCTGAGGAGGCACCTGTAGGCTCACTGGATGGGGAAGGAGGAATAGCCAAGTGAAACTTCTCAGGAAGGTAGTAGACAATTTTTGTAAAGCAGTGTTTCTCATCCTCAGCATCACTGACATTTGGGCCATGTACTTCTTTGTTGTAGGCGCCCATACTTTCAGCAACATGGCGGGCATCTGCCCACTAGATGCCAGCAGCAGCCCTCCACCCACTTATGTCAATCAAAATGTTTCTATATATTGCTAAATGTCCCCTGGGAAGGAAACCAGGCTGTACTCATAGAAAGGAGTCAGTAAAGAAGGCTACAAGGATGGTTGTTCACCTATACCTTTGTTCTTTTTGTTTTGTTTTGTTAATCCTCACCTGAGGATATTTTTCCAATGATCTTTAGAGAGAGTGGAAGGGAGAGAGAAAGAGACATTAATGTGAGAGAGACACATTGATTGGTTGCCTCCTGCATGCACACCAACCAGGACTGAGAATCAAACCTGCAACCCAGATATGTGCCCTTGACCCATTGACTAGGAATCTAACCCAAGACCCTTTGGTACTCAGACAGGGCTCTAACCACTGAGCACTGGCCAAGGTTGCCCTCACTTTTTTTAAAAAAGATATTTTTAATTGATTTACAGAAAGGAAGGGAGAGAAATAGAAACATTGATAATGGGAAAACATTGACTGGATGTCTCCTGCATGCCCTCTACTGATGATTGAGCCTGCAACCCAGGCAATGTGCCTGACCAGTAATTGCACTGTGATCTCCTAGTTCATGGGCCAATGCTCAACCATTGAGCCACACCAGCCAACTGCCCTCATTTTTTGGCTCAACTAGTGAGGTTTATGTCCTTAAACAAACCATCTTATAGCTCTGCAATTGCCTTTTTGTGCAGTATGGGAGTGGAATCCATGTTCTAAGGTCCCTTCCGGCTATAAGCCCTAAGGTCCATGATCACCACAAAGTGATTAAATCAACTGGGTAGTCAGGGTATTGTAAAATTTCATCTTACTGCACTATAAGCCAGCAGGATAATTCTCCACATATCTTTGTTAAGAACTATCATTGCCAAAGATATTTCATAAGTTCTACCAAATGGAAAGCACTGTGCTAGCCACTGCAGGGCATAGAAAGAATTTCAAAGGCTCACAATCTAGTTAAAGAGAAAAATAATTCCAAGAAAAAAGGCATGAATGAAAAATGCCTCACATTCTGCAATGGCTTTGAAGTCAGGCAGGCTGAGTTTGACAACTGGTTCCAACACTATGAGCTCTCCTGCAAGTCAATAAATCTCTATTTCTTCATTTGTAAATGGGCATAATAATGGCACCTAGACTGCAAGCTAATTGCAAGAGTTAAATGAGATAACATATGTAAACAATTAGCATGGTGCTTGGCACATAATTAATTGCAATTGTTAATGGCAGATTTTTTAATGAATATTCTGCATAGACACTCTGATAAGGCCCTGGGAACATAGAGATGAGGAACAGGGCTCTGCCTTGGAGAAGCTCACCAGATGTTAGAGAAACAAGAATCAAGTACAGTGCCCTGAGAGGCCTGTGACACAGCCAGGTAAAAGGGACATTAACACAGGGAAGGCATGTGGTCCTGACTACAGGGCATTGAGTAGAGGTAATTCTGTGCTTGATCTTGAAGTATAGCCAATGGTCTACATCCAGGTTAAGCAGATAGAGCATTCCTGATGTGGGAACACATGTAAAGGAGACATACAATCTGTGCTTTTGCAAAAGTGAATGCATTTGGAGAATCCAAGATGGCGGCATAGGTAAACACCTACACTGCTGCCTCGCACAACAATTTCAAAACTACAACTAAAAGACAGAACGGACATCATCCAGAACCACAGGAAAGCTGGCTGAGTGGAAATTCTACAACTAGAGGGAAAAAGAGAGGCTCACGGAGACCCAGAGGAGCTGCAAAAAGCTGAGATATGGAGACACGCATGAGGAAAGAGTGGGTGCCGGAGTACCTGGTTGGTTTCCTCTGACAGGAGGGAAACAGAGACTCTCAAAGGCATTGAATCCCTTATCCTACGACACTAAACCCCAGGTCCAGCCAAAACTCACACGGGGGGAGTTTGGACTGTGAAAAGGGAGAGGTGCATGGAAATTTAGGGGAGTCGCAAAAGATCAGAGGTCTGGTGATGTGCATGGCACTGTACAGAGAACAGACTGCTGATTATGCTGCTTGCTTTCACTAGTGGGCGGGAGACAGACCCTCCCAACTGTGCGACTTCTGACTCCACTAAGCCCCTGTTTCAGGTGAAACCCTGGGGACCTAGACTCATGTGGTCCCGGAGCACAGGGGAGCCATAAAGGCAGTGGTCTAGAGGCACTGTGCAGGTGCACAAGGACTGCTCCAGCGATTACCCAGTCAATTGAGACTTAGGGGCTGAGGCAGGGGGGGGCAGGGGACAACTGGAAAGAAAGGTGGTCCCTTAAGCCCTGAGACTCCACCCATCCCAAGCTCAACAGAGAGGCTTCTGCGGTTTGCAAGTCTGCTATCACAAGGCTGAATCCAACACAGAAGTTCTCCCAGCATAGTGAAAATGCCAAATGCCGAGACAAGGGAAGGAATAACAAACAAAAGAAATGGAGGAAAACAAACGACTGGATATAGAGTTCAAAACGATGCTTATAAAGTTTTTCAAGAATATCCTAGAAAAGTTGGATAAAGTTAGCGAGAGCCAAGAGGAGATGAAAAAGGACCAACTAGAGATGGAAAAGGTCCAACTAAAGATGAAAAAGGACCAACTAGGAATTAAAAATACACTGACTGAAATAAAAAATATTATACAGAGTCCTAACAGGAGACTAGAGAAAAGCAAGAATCAAATAAATAATTTGAAATATAAAGAATCAGAAAACACTCAACTGGAAAAGCAATAAGAGAAAAGAATCCAAAATTGTGAAGATAATGTAAGGAGCCTCTGGGACAGCTTCAAGCATACCAACATCAGAATTGTGGGGGTGCCAGAAGAAGAGAGAGAGCAAGATACTGAAAACCTATTTAAAGATATAATGACTGAAAACTTCCCACATCTGGTAAAAAAAATAGACTTACAAGTCCAGGAAACACACAGAACCCCATATAAAAGAAATTCAAAGAGGACTACACCAAGACACATCATAATCAAAATACCAAGAGCAAAAGACAAAGAGAATATTAAAAGCAGCAAGAGAAAAACAGTTCATTACCTACAAGGGAGTACCCATACGACTGTCAGCTGATTTCTCAACAGAAACCATGCAGGCCAGATGGGAGTGGCAAGAAATATTCAACTTGATGAATAGCAAGAACCTACAAAGAAGAATAATCTATTCAGCAAAGCTATCATTCAGAATTGAAGGGCAGATAAAGAGCTTCACAAGAAGAAAAAGCTAAAGGAGTTCATCAACTCCAAACCAGTATTATATGAAATGCTGAAAGGTACTCTTTTAGAAGAGGAAGAAGAAAAAGGTAAACGCCAAAAAAATTATGAACAACAAATACATATCTATCAACAAGGGAATCTAAAAATTAAGTGAATTAAAAATTTCATCAACAGAATAAACTGGTGAATATAATAGAATCAGGAGCACAGAAAGAGAGTGGACTGATAATTCTCAGGGGGAAAGGGGTGAGGGGTGTACAGGGAGAGACTGGACAAAAATCATACACCTATGGATGAGGTCAATGGGAGGGAGGTAAGGGCAGAGGGAAGGGTGGGAGCTGGGTGAAGGGGTGCTATGGAGGGGATAAAAGAGAAACAAATGTAATAATCGGAATAATAAAGATTTAATATAAAAAAATAGTGAATGCATTTGAGCAAGGCTGAGTGTGTATAGGAAGAAGTAAGCCTGCACATTAGTTCCCAAAAGAAGGGATTTGCATAGAAAATGTTTCCTTTCTTAATCATACACATGTTTTGACACACCCACAGGAAACTCAGAGCTCATTTTTTAGGCTTAAATGTTATAGAATTTGCCTGAATCTAGGTTTTCTGGTGTAATTATTCTATTCCCCTAGCTTCTTTTACATCCTGGACTTCAACCATTAACCTAGTGTTTTAGTTTTAGGGTATGGTACCATTAATTATAAACTGCATTTAAATCCCCCCACCTTTTTTTTTAATACAGATGTCATGTAAATAAATAAATAAATAAATAAATAAATAAATAAATAAACAAACTATATCATATGAAAGCAAATGGATGAGAATGAAGTGAGAACCTATAGGGTGAGCTCCCCAGGGTAGCAAGAGTTTTTCTTGTTCACAAGTGTCCCCAGTGTCCAGGCCAGCACCTGGCACTATATAGGAGCTCAGTAAACCATGTGACTCAAGAGAATAACATTAAGGAATATTTCACCTGAAGGAAGCCTTCCCATAAAGTATACCAGGACTGAACTATGAGACCATTCACTAGCCTGATAACATGTTTGAGTTCCATACTGGACTTTTTTGTATATTGTCCCTTAATTGTTTGGGCTGAAAGCCTTGTTGCTCCAGCTAGAAGGAACACTATACCTCAGGGACAGATGCTTTGCCATATGTCTATATATTCCAGAACTACACCTAGCACAGAGCTCATCACAAAGCAAACTCCCCAAATTTCTGCGACTTTAGCCTAATACACACCCTTTGTAGTTGAACAAAGTTGAAAACTGACCCCTCGGCCTCCGCGGGCCCCAGCGGCCTCGGAGGGGCCGTTGGGGCCGTTGGCGGGGCCCGCGGGGGCGCTGCCCTGCCTGGAGCTGCCGACCTACGCCGCCGCCGCGTGCGCGCTGCAGAGCAGACGCTACTCCTGCCTGGTGGCGGGGCCGCACCGCCGGCACATCCCGCTGTCCCCGAGCTACCTGCAGCGGAAGCGCACGGGCATCCGGGAGCAGTTGGATGCGGAGCTGCTGCGCTATTCAGAGAGGGCACAGTTAATAAAGTGTCTTCCAGCCACATTGGCTGTTTAGTACATGGGTGTTTCAATGCCTCCATCCCTAAACCTGAGCAGATGTCAACTGAGCAGTGGCTGACCATGGAGATAAATGTGGGTGATGAACTAGAATTTTAAGTATTTCGTTTAGACTCAGATGCTGCTGGAGTATTCTGCATTCGGGGAAAACTAAATACCACGAGTTCACAAACCAAGTGTTCTGCAGTTTCTGAAGAAGTAACAGAAACGGGGATTGAAGAAGCTGTTGAAAAACCACCAAAGAAGAAGAAAAAGAGCCAGATGAAATAGAGGGTGGTACCACTGAGCCAGCATATCTCGCAGATATCACCGAGAGGGAAGAGACAGACCCACAGGTAGATAATACTGTGAATGGGCTCTGGGAGGAGGAGGAGGAGGAAGAAGAAGAAGAAGAAGAAGAAGAAGGAGGAGGAGGAGGAGGAGGAGGAGGAGGAGGAGGACGGGAAGGGGGAG
>PVJN01017707.1:0-40137 GCA_004026805.1 Lasiurus borealis
ACACACACACTGACTACACACACACACACACACTGACTACACACAGAGAGCGGACAGATCCTGCCCACTCTCGCAGGCCAGGCTGCAGCGAGGCATCTGGGATCATTAACTCCAGGGACTCGCTCGTTCACTACTCCCCTGCGCCCTTCACGACTCCCTGCTCCCACAGAGATAAGATGTGGGTGATCCCACTGATGGGCCACCCACAGGGAGTCAAGTTCAGAGGAGAGGCTGCACTTGCTCTCCAGGAGGCGAGGGCTCAGATGATGATAACCCAGAACTCCGGCCCAGGCGGGGCAGTTTACCTTCAGGAAAACTGCTGTCCGAGGACAGCTACAGGTGGTCCTCCTGACAGGGTCTCCTTGGTTGGGTGTGAAAAATCATCCCTGCTGATTTTTATTTTTTTTAAACTTGTAGCCAAAACCGGTGTGGCTCAGTGGAGAGAGCTTCGGCCTGTGGACTGAAGGGTCCCAGGTTCGATTCCGGTCAAGGGCATGTATCTTGGTTGCGGGCACATCCCCTGTGGCGGGCACGCCCCGCCCTCGAGATCGAGTCTCCAACCTGGGCATGTGACCTGACCGGGAACTGAACCGTGACCTCCTGGTTCCTAGGTTGACACTCAACCACTGAGCCATGCCGGCTGGGCTCACAGCAGACTTTATAAGTAGTAAGACTACATTGCAAAATAACAACATAAACATCTCACTGATGTTTCTAACTCTCTATCCCTCTCCCTTCCTCTCTGTAAAAAATCAATAAAATATAAAAAAAAAAAAACTTGTAATGAAAACCTTTAAGTGAAAAGATTGCCAACATACAAAGTAGAGACCAGGGAAGTGAACCCCATCCGTGCTGAACTTGGCCATTCTTATTTCATCTCTGCCCCCCGGTTTTTGCTAAAGTTATTCGACACACATCCATTCAAATATGTTTAAATACGGCACCAGGCAGAGATACCTCAATGTGTCTATCCGGTTAAACCTTTGTACATTAATTCAAAACCAGTGACCACGCCCAATACAGCGAGCAAGCCCACGCCATCCTCTGCAGCCATCTGGGCACCTCCTGCCCAGAAGCAGAGGTAGTAATGGGGGACGGGGTTGACCCCTGAGTTTCCTCACCACTAAGAGAACAGCAGAAGGATTAAGTCTCTGTTTTACCCAAATTCCAAACACGACCATCCTCCGGCCTTCGAGGATCCTCAAAGGTCAGCAGTAATCCTGGCCATGACTTACTTTAATATGGCGCAACCTACAGGTTAATTTAAAGCCACACACCCCCAGAGTGGGAACTCCTATGTAAAGTTTCCTCCTCAGACGACACGCACCGGCGGCTGCTTAGTGGAAAGCGTCCAATCAGAAGTCCACACCCCACAGGCGGCTAATCCCGGCTTCCGGGCATTTTTTATGGGCGCGATTAACACTCTTTTACGGCCGAAATGAGTCGCTGGAAATCCCGTTCTGGCGCCTCCACCCTCCAACGCACAGACGGAAGCATCGAGGTGAGCCCGGCAGCCTGTACCACTGAGAGTCACATCCTAGGCCCGCAGTGCATGTTACCAGAAGATTCGGTTGCCCGGCCCGCGAGGGTAGCTAAGTCCTGCCACTAGAACTTTCTCGCACCTGCCTTCCTTCAGTGAGGGGCCGGTCGGACAGAACACCAGAACACGCCATGGAGCTGGGCACCATCAGAATAGAAAACAGACGAAGACTCTTCCTGGATCTGCTTGCTCACGGGTGTCTGGGGGCTGCTGACTTCGGTGTGAGACCTGCTTTCACTTAACCAATCACTGGGGAGAAAAACTGTGGGGGAGGGGACCTATGGCCCCTTCTAAATCTGACCATTGGAAGTCGCCACGTTGGCCAAAAGCACCTACAGTGTGGCTGCCTCCCTACTTCCAAGCTTTTACCGGAAGTATTTCCCTCCACCGGGAATCCTCTCCTGTCCCCGTTTCTAGGGCTGTTTTCCGTGGGAAAGTCCAGTTCGAGTCCTGCTTCCTCCAAACAGCCTCCCGCAGCCATGAATGAGGACTGGGGAGGCAATCTGGACTGATTTTCACTTCCCGGGACCGTGACATGGATCTGGGGCTGCAGGGGGGCTGGGGGTACTCAGAGTGACAGCTGGGTGTCTGCAGGGTCTCCGGCAGTGACCCACAGGGAGAGAGAGACATTCTCTAAGGCCGGGCCATCCCTGGGTGGGGCCACAATGGCCCTTCTCTCTCCTCTCTCCCCCCACTTACTACCGGGCAGAGCAGCTAAATACTGTCAGCATACTCAGGCTCAAAGGGGGAACAGGCTGGGTTTGGGTTCAAGAAGAAAAGCTGGAAGGGAGGGGCGGGACCTTGGCCCCCACGTGGGAAAGAGGAAATTTAGCTCAGTTGGGAACAGGCAGACCCCACTGCCTAGGGTTTGTTGAAGACACAATGGCGGGGTTCCCTCCCTCACGTCATGGAGCTTCCGAGTTGTGACAGAGCAACACGACACAGGCCACTGATGAAACGTCACCCAGACGCCCGCGCCATCCACTCTGGCTCCTCTCCCTGCATGCCGGGCTCGGAGGACCCGTGGCAGGTTACTTTGCGTGCTCAGCCCTTCCGTCTCCCAGGCAACGTGACCCCAAACATCCCAGTGAAAGTCAGGGAGGTGAGCCACCGCCGTGGTACCCCTGGATTTTCCTGAACCTTGGTCACTCCAGCAGGAAGGGAAAGAGCGGGCTGAGAACTCTGAGAGACCAGCAGCTGGCAGACCTCTGGCACAGAACCGCGGTGCCAGGGGCAGCCGGCCTGCCGATGGGGATGCGGGTCTCATGCAAGCAGAGGCAGAGGTGCCTTCTTCCCTGGGGCGTCCTCACAGACACCCCACCCTGCCAGGCTCAGTCCTTGCCCCAGCCTGGCCTCCACACCAAGGCAGATGTGCTGGAGGTCTGGCTTTGGGGAGCCGGTTCTCACCGGCTGGGGAGCCGCCGGGGCTGTTCCAGATTTGACTTGAGCTGCTCAGCATTTTACACAGGAGCTGCCAGAGTCCTTAACTCACCCCCCTGGCTGGATGGTTCTAGAAGGAAGAAAAAAAAAAAAACAGCCAAAAACCAAACCCATGCAGCTGTTTCAGCTTCTCCATCCTTGGAAAGACCTTCCCGCGGGGAGCTGGCCGGGGCCCAGGGCTGACGCTGTGTCCCGGAGAAACTCTTTCCTCGACAGACTTCGGGGAAGTAGGTCTGTGGGGTAGCAGGCGCCGGGGGAGGAGGTGGGCCAGGGGATATGAACCCCTGAGTGCCCGGGAGGGGATGGGGAGTGGGAGCCCGTGGCTGTGGCAGGAAGGGCCTTTGTCCCTGGGCCAGACAGGACCTGGCCTGGTGTGACCTCAGCCTCACGAGGGTGCCCGAGCCAACCTGGTCATGCTAGCCATCCCTGCGGCCCCTGCCTCATCCTCCAGAACTGGGGGCGCACCTATGGCCCCGGGCCAAATCTAAGGCACCAGCTGTTTTTGATTTTTTGTTTTTACAGAGAGGAAGGGAGAGGGAAAGTTAGAAACACGATGAGAGAGAGACATCGATCAGCCGCCTCCTGCACACCCCCAACTGGGGATGTGCCCGAAACCAAAGTACATGCCCTTGACCGGAATCGAACCCGAGACCTTTCAGTCCGCAGACCGACGCTCTATCCACTGAGCCAAACCGGTTTCGGCACCAGCTGTTTTTGTATGTCCCTTGAGCTCAGACTGGCTTCTACCTTTTTATCTGTTTGTTTTCACTGGTTTGAGGGAGAGATATATGTTTGTTCCACCTACGTAGGCATTCGTTGGTTGAGTCTTGCATGTGCCCTGACCAGGGATGGAACCCGAAATTGTGGCACATCAGGACGGTGCGCTAACCACCTGAGCTACCGGGCAAAGGGCCACCTTCTACATTTTTATTTTTACTTTTTTTAAATATATTTTATTGACTTTTTTTACAGAGAGGAAGGGAGAGGGATAGAGAGTTAGAAACATCGATCAGCTGCCTCCTGCACACCCCCTACTGGGGATGTGCCCCCAACCAAGATACATGCCCTTGACCAGAATCGAACCTGGGACCTTTCAGTCTGCAGACCGATGCTCTATCCACTGAGCCAAACTGGTTTCAGCTCCTTCTATATTTTTAAATAGTGGGAGAAAATCTAAAAAGCAGCACTTCGTGACACATGCAAACGACACGCAGTGCGAACTCCAGTGTGGATGGATAGTCTTTTTGGCACACCGCCACTCCGTTTGTGTACATATGCTCCATGGTCCGGTCATTGCCACACAGGTGCTAAGGCCACAAACGCTGAAACACTGGCTCGCTGCCCTTTACAGGAGCTGGCTGGCCCCTACTCCAGAGCAGGCCCGCAGGCAGAGTCGAGGATATTCTGTAGGTTCTACTACGACGACAGAAAACACACATGTCCACAAATTTCCTAATGACAGCATTAAAAGTGTAATAATAATAACCAGAGAGTACAATGTTTTATAATACAGATCTACTAGTGGAATGGAAATCTATTTTTGAGGGGAAAACATTTGCTTAAAATTGGAGCTCAAACTTACTATTCTTTATCACCAAGTCAGTTGCAAATGTTCACTTGTCAAAACCATCCTTAGCGCTGGCAGGGTGGCTCGATTGGTGGGACCATTGTCCCAGGCACCAAAAGGGTTGCAGGTTTGATTCCAGGTCAGGGCACATACCTAGGTTCCGAGTTTGACCCAAGGCACATATGGGAGGCAACCAATCTGTCTCTCTCTTACAGTGATGTTTCTCTCTCTCTCTCCCCTCCTTCCTCCCCCTCTAAAAAAATCAGTGAGAAACATACCCTAAGATAAGGATTAAAACAATAACAACAAAAACACATCTGTAGCATGGAGGCCATTGGCCAGTACCAAAAACAAAAGATGACTTAAATTCTTTTATTTCATATTGCAGTCACATAAGAGCATAATTGGAAACAAATATAAAAAGTTTAATTGGATTTGGACCAACAAAGTTTGCCAGGGCCAGTTGTATTGTTCCTCTCTATCCACCTCCCCCACTCCCTCCGAAGTCACCTCTTAAAGAAACCACACACAATAAACTTGGCTCGAGAGATCTCCCAGAGCCAGGATCACGTGTACTCACTGGTGCATAAGCACTCTGACCTGTGGAATAAAGCTGTGTACATGGAGCACCAACTATGTACCTGGCCTCACCTGGTGGGGGTGAGGGTGGGGTCAGAGTAGTGAGTTTAATAGAAACAAAAAATGAAATATTATTTACACTTAAGGACTTTCAACTTGGAGTAGAGAAAGCATACGTGCCAGTTAAATAATAGAACTAAACTCTGATACCGATGCCGTTGCTATGGTAGCATGTGACTTGCATATAAGCCACCTTCACCGGCTCCTATATACAGTGTGTGAGTTTCTTTAGACCCAGAGTAGAGAGTATTCAGTTTCCCCCCTACCCGGAGCCGAAGAACCTCTACAATCCTAGCGCCTCTCTGAAGAGGATTCCGGCAGTTATCTAGCTCAGCGGTTCTCAACCTGTGGGTCGAGACCCCTTTGGGGGTCGAATGACCCTTTCACAGGGGTTGCCTAAGACCATCGGAAAATGCAGATATTTACATCACGATGCATAACAGTAGCAACATGTCATGGTTGGGGGTCACCACCCCATGAGGAACTGTATGCAAGGGTCGAGGCCTTAGGAAGGTTGAGATCTAGCTCACAGCCACAAGGAAGAGCCTTTTGAGACCATCACCGGGGCTGACACTCCGGCCCTGATAAGGCAGTTGCTGAACGTGTTACAGCCGGATCTGTGGACACTCAATGAAAACCGCTTCAGCACTATCCACGGGGCAGACGGACCGAAGGCGGAGGAGCAGGGACACGTGGAAAGAATAAAAGACCACCCAGGCAGAATCAGCCCGAGACCCAGAAACCAGTGGGGCTGGCTGGCCTCCCTCGAAGTCACCGCCCACAGAGCCCATGGGAAGGAGCGCTCACTCCCTGTTCCAACCATCACTAGGGCACGCTACAAGTCAAGGTCATAATACGCAGGTAAAGCATCTCCTCTGGCCTACAGTTGGCTAATTCACACGTCTAGTCCTTCCTCTTACCCTCCTCCCATCTTCCCCCAATCCCGGCCTTTGCCAGCCTCTGAACAACCAGATGTGAGACGCTGGGAGCGTCACCTGAACCAGCACATGACGAGTCCTCGCCAGTTTGGCGGAGGGAATGCTTGACAGATGAACACCTGGTGGAGACGGTCCTTTCCCAAGACTCTCCCGAAGGCCAAATCCCAAGGCAAAGGTCAAGTGTGTCCCAGACCACAATCTGCCAACTAGATGACGCTGGGCGAAGCCCAACCACGGACGGGGACGTGCCAAAAGCAGTTTGGCTCAGTGGAAAGAGCATCAGCCTGCGGACTGAAAGGTCCCGGGTTCGATTCCGGTCAAGGGCATGTACCTTGGTTGCAGGCACATCCCCAGTAGAGGGTGTGCAGGAGGCGGCTGATGGATGCTTCTCTCTCATTGATGTTTCTGCCTCTATCCCTCTCCCTTCCTCTCTGTAAAAAATCAGTAAAATATATTTTTAAAAAAAAAAAAAAAAAAAAAAGGACAGTGATGTGCCTCTGGGGAAGAATCCAGCCCTGTGCCCACACGGGCACGGCGGAGTGGTAGGCAGGGAGGGCACACGCATCTGTGGACCGTTTGCTGGACCACAGACTCTGCACCAGATGTCACTCATAACCAGGGGAGTTTAACTTGGACATAGCGGTCAATAATGACTACAGAACCAAGGTCTTGGCAAGACAGCAGTCCTTAGAGGGAGTGGTTTCTGGGTTTCCCACGCTCTCCTCGATACAGATGGCTAGGACGCATTTCTGCCCTCAAAGACATGCCTTCCTTTCAGCTCCGCAAGAGCGCGGTGACCCCAGGGCTGGGGAAGCACGGAGAAAGGAGTGCCCATTGACCTGAGGGGAGGGGCGTGGGAAGGGGAGGTCACACAGGTGGCTCCGTTTCAAAGGGACACTGAGAGTCTGCCCACATCTGAGGGGTCTGTAGAGGGCCCCCATGTGTTTTCTGCCACATTTCTCAGCAGCGGCTTCCCAAGGAACTGAATCGTGCTTTTTCCGGGACCTTCGTTGGTGCCACACCTCTGACGTGCCATCTCAGGCCAGGGGGGCTCCCACAGCACAAACAGAGCCCAAGCCCCGGCAGAATGAGGGTCCCCACCGCCAGGCGGACCTTCACCCGCGAGTGGATTCATTCTACCTGCAAAGCACGGGCAGAGCATCCCCTGCACCTCCTCCAGGCCGTTCACAGGACAGCCGCCTCCGAGTCCTTGTTCTGATCCCAAACATGTTTTTCTTTCTTTTTTTAAAAAATATATTTTATTGATTTTTTACGGAGAGGAAGGGAGAAGGATAGAAAGTTAGAAACATCAATCAGTTGCCTCCTGCACACCCCCTACTGGGGATGTGCCCGCCACCAAGGCACATGCCCTTGACCGGAATCGAACCTGGGACCTTTCCGTCCGCAGGCCGACGCTCTATCCACTGAGCCACACCGGTTTTGGCTAAACATGTTTCTAAAGTGAGCACTAGCTTTGTGCTGCTGCAGACACTGACTGGAATTTTTGCCGAACCTTCTCTCTATTACCAACCCTCGCCTCTTGCTAACCCTGGAAACGCCAGGATGGAAGACAGGCCAGGCCTGAACACACGCGCTCCCATCGCAGCCTTTCCCAGGACAAGCTGGGAAGCGTCCTATGAACGGATGGTAAAAGCGTTGCCATGGTTTTCATTATACAGTGGTACCTCGAGATACGAGTTTAATTCATTCGGTAACCTTGCCGCGTGGGAAACTATGAGACACTCGAGTCGAGGTAAACTGGTGGGTCATGTGCAGCCGGCCGATCCATGCAATGACTCCTATCTCAACTGTTGCTCGTATTTCAAAGCAAAAATCGCTCGCTCGACGGCTCGTATCTCAAAAATCTCGTATGTTAGGGCACTCGTATCTCGAGGTACCACTGTATCCCCAAGCGGCCAGGAGACGTAGCGGGTGAGTGGGTTTGCTGATGGACTGGACCAGGCCTTGTACGTGAGAAGCGGTCTCTCCTCAGACCGCAGCGCTGGCCTGGCGTGCTGCTCCCGCACAGGGACCATCTGCTCCTCAGATGCCGCTGCCATGCAATCAGCTCCCAAACACCAAAGGGGAGCGGGGGCCTGGTTCTGGGGCCCAGCTTCCTAAGACCCTGCCCTCTGAGAACCCTCACAGGGGGTCCAGGGCAGAAGAAGCAGCCCCGTCTCCGCGCCTGCGTGGATGCTCTGGCCGCCAGCGGAGGCCAAGAATGAATGCATCATCGCCATCACTGAGGGGATCTGGGCCAGAGAGCCCCCGACCACCCAACCATGGGGGATAGCATGTGGCCCTAGCCCCTCCCCCGCCGGAGCAGGGACTATACCAACTGTGCCAGCTGATAGGGTATACAGTGGTACCTCGAGATACGAGTTTAATTCGTTCTGTAACCTTGAGGCGTGGGAAACTATGACACGCTTGAGTCCCGTGCGGCCGGCCGATCTGCCTGATTACTCATATCTCAACTGTTGCTCGTATTTCAAAGCAAAAATCGCTCGCTCGACGGCTCATATCTCAAAAACCTCGTATGTTAGGGCACTCGTATCTCGAGGTACCACTGTACAAACATCGCCCGTCACCGCTCCTCCACGGCGGCGCTGAGACAGAGTCAGCAAAACCAGGGTCTTCAAAGGCAGGCCACAGGGACGCAGCCTAAATATCCAAACTATTTTCCCACAGTAAAAAAAAATCCAGACCAGTCAGTCACCAATCACCCAGCGGAACCGTTAAACTATCGGAAAACATTTCCCATAAAGCGAATGTCTTTGCCGGGAGGGGGTAGGGGGGACAGGGAGAAAGAGGAAGAGGCAGAAAGACATTCACTCCTCTCGTGGAAAGTCCTAAAATACCGAAGCAACTTGGATCGCGCTCTCCCTGCTATTTCTAGGCAGAAGCCTTTTGAGATCGCTCGCTCCGCCTGGGTGGATTCCCACATTCCTAACGGGGAGCGCGTCCAGGACAGTCACATGATGCTCTCTCTCTCTCTCTGTTCATCCCATAACCCCCGGACCCCCCCAGAGGGTGACGAGGTCTGAGGAAGTGAGCGTCAAGCAGGCCTCGTCCTGAGTCGCTCCCGTTCCCTCGCCTCGGGGCTCCCCCGAGAGTGGGGACGGCCAAGGTCAGGGGCGGGAATCTGCTTGGGGAGAAGAGGATGATTCCACTGGTGGGGACCTGATGGGGCTGTGTGTGTGTGTTTCATGTGGCACATGCTCCTGCCATCCGTTTGCCAAGCGGGGAGAAAACAAACAAAGCCCAACACAGCCGGTTCCTGGCAGCGAGGGGACTTCCACAATCTGGGAAGAGGATGCGGCCAAAGGACTCCGCTTCCTCGAAGTCAGGGCTCTGAGCTTGGCTTTGCGGCCCAGCGGCTCCCACCCCAGGTGCGGGCTGTGCCTCCACGGCTGGGAGCAGACCCGGCTCCGGGAAGGCCCCCGTGGAGTCTCCCGCCAGGTGCCCTGGCATTTCCTCCACAGTTTGAGTCCAGGAGCACCGGACTCAAGCCTGTGTGAGAGACCACCTGTCTGTCCGCTGTCTGTCTCAGGGCTGTCTGCCTCAAAGCCGTGGTTTCCTCGTGACGACGATGGAAATGAACAGCTCAACCTACCCCGATGGGATTGTGAGGTTAAACAAGACGATGTAAGTAGTAGAGTGGTTTTTATTCATTCATTCATTCATTCATTCATTCATTCATTAAATATATTTTATTGATTTTTTTTACAGAGAGGAAGGGAAAGACATAGAAACATCAATGAGAGGGAGACATCGATCAGCTGCCTCCTGCACACCCCCTACGGGGGATGTGCCCGCAACCAAGGGAGTGCCCTTGACAGGAATCGAACCCGGTACTTTCCAATCCGCAGGCCGATGCTCTAGCCACTGAGCCAAACCGGTTTCGGCTGTAGAGTGGGTTTTAGAGGGTATGGCACTCATAATTTTACTGACACCCTGGCCAGGGTGGCTCAGTTGGGTGAGGGTTGTCCCTTGCACCCAAGGGTTGCAGTTTCGATTCTCAATCAGGGTGCAGACCCAGGTTGCAGGTCCGATCCCCGGTGAGGGTACGTGTGGGAGGCAACAGATTGATGTTTCTCTCTCACAGCTTTGTGTGTTCTTGCTCTCTCTCTCAAGAAAAAAAGCAATTAAAAATACTCTTTAAAAAAAAAGTTTTATTTACTAAAAAGTTTTATTTACTACGTTTCTAGATGGTAGGAACACTGTTGCATTTGACTGCACACTCTCTAACCCTGCACCATGTACAGAGAAGTCTAATGATGGTAGTGAGGAGCACTTTTTTTTGTTGTTGTTTTTTACAAATTAAGAAGGAACATGTCAGAAAGTTACAGAAGTTAAAGCAGCATCACAATGGCATCTGATTGAACCAACAAATCAAGGAAAAACACTAGAATGGACAGAAGAGGCCCCAGCACATACAGTGATTTCATTTATGATACAGACATGGAGAAAGACAGATGATTGAAAAAACACTGGGTACGATGACGAAACCGTATGGAAAAATACATCGATAGACCCCTGTGGCATACCGTATGAAGAATTTTCCACCGTTCAAAAACTGAAACACGAAAAAAAGAAAGATCACAAATGTACTAGAAGAAAACAGCTGGTGGGAAGGTAACATGCCACAGTCACTTTGGAACACGGTTTGGCAGTTCTTCCAGTGACGAAACACCGTTACCACATGACCCAGAAATTCCACTCCTCGGTGTATAACCAAGAGAAACAAAAACATAGGACGACCCCAAACTTGTTTGCAAATGTTCACGTCATTATTCATAAGAGCCCCAAAGTGGAGACAGCAGCAGCTGGCTGGATAAACACGGTGCAGTGTGCCTGCGTTCATACACACCATGGAATGCGATTTGGCCATAGAAAGCAGTGAAGTACCGGTAACGTGCTACAGCTTGGACTAAACCTCGAAATCATGCCATAAAGAAGCCAATCACAAGAGTCTATATATTACGTGATTGTACTGAGATGAAAGTGCAGAGAGGGAAGTCCACAGAGATGGGAAATTAGTGGTTGGTTAGGCCTGAGGGGTAGGGAGGAGGGGCAGGATGAGAAGGGAGGATAAGGAATGATAGCTAAAGCGCATGGGTTTCTGTCTGAGGTGATGAAAACCTAAAATGGTGCCGAAACCGGTTTGGCTCAGTGGATAGAACGTTGGCCTGTGGACTGTAAGGTCCCAGGTTCGATTCCGTTCACGGGCATGTACCTTGGCAGCTGATCGATGTCTCTCTCTCTCATTGATGTTTCTAACTCTCTATCCCTCTCCCTTCCTCTCTGTAAAAAATTAATAAAATATATTAAAAAAAAAACAACACTAAAATGGGTGCACATATCCGTGACTATACTAAAAACTGAACTGTACGCTTTGAATGGTGAACTCTGTGATATCTGAATGATAGCTCGATAAAGCTGTTTTTAAGAAAAGGCAAAAAAGGGTTTTTTTTTTGTTTTTAAGTGTAGTTTTAGGGAAAGATTTTCTAAGTATCAGCGAAACTTAGAGCCATAAAAGAAGATACACACCCCTTGAATAATTGTAAAGGCAAGGTTTATTCAAATACAACTCACTTTCAAAACTGAGTTACCATGCCGAGACCAGTTTGGCTCAGTGGATAGAGTGTTGGCCTGCGGACTGAGGGGTCCCAGGTTTGATTCCGGTCAAGGGCATGTACATTGGTTGCAGGCGCATCCCCAGGGGGGGGCGTGCAGGAGGCGGCTGATCGATGTCTCTCTCTCATCGATGTTTCTAACTTTCTATCCCTCTCCCTTCCTCTCTGTGAAGAATCAATAAAATATATTTAAAAAAAAAAAACTGAGTTACCAGCTACTAAAGGACTGTAGCTGTTACGTTTTCCTGGGACACATTTTTTGAGATGTGTGTGTGTGTATATATATATATATATATATATATATATATATATATATATATATATATATATATACATATACACACACACACACACGCACGGCAAACACGCGCCATGCCTTTCATAGATATGAAGATGGGTCCAACTGCACTTACAACAGAGAGACGCAGAGAGAGCTGCCTTTGCCAACTCTGAAGAGCAGAGACGGGAAAGGGAATGATATGCTGTGTTGACGGGTGTGCAGGGAAACAGATCCTCCGGACTATTTGCTGACGGGAGTAAAAAGAACACAACTTCCCAGAAGGGCATTTCGGCACTCATCACACACGGTGGGTGTCCCTCTCCTTCACCAGCCGGCCCACCACCTAGCCTGCGGGCGTCTGAGATGAAATCCGCATCCGAGGGGGCAGTGTCTGTTACAGCAAAGGCTGGGGAAACGCCGGCGCCATTTACATGGTATAAACGATGCCCTCTCCACCTACAGCGGACTGAGCCCCATCACAAAGAGGGCGGCAGGTCTCTCAGGAATGAGCTCGGTACTAGCCAGTTTGGCTCAGTGGGTAGAGCGTCAGCCTGCAGGCTGAAAGGTCTTAGGTTCGATTCCTGGTCAAGAGCATGTGCCTTGGTTGCAGGCACATCTCCAGTAGGAGGTATGCAGGAGGCAGCTGATCGATGCTTCTCTGTCATTGATGTTTCTAGCTCTCTATCCTTCTCCCTTCCTCTCTGTGAAAAATCAATAAAATATTAAAAAAGAAAAGAAAGAAAAAAGAATGAGCTCGAAGAAACAGCCTTAACATAAACAGCAAGGTGACCGGGGAGCATGCTCATTTGAAGGGAAGAGGGGAAGTGACCACACGTGGCTGCTGACGCACGGACTTTTTTTTATTTTTATTTTTATTTTGGAAGACTACAGAATAAGCCGGGGCAAGGGAAAGAGAGTGAGCAGGGTCTGGGGGGGCCTTACTTTTGACTGCACCCTTTTGGTTTTTAAAACTGGGGGTGGGGGGGAGGTGGAAAGAAGGGGGCAAAGGACCAGAGGGAGTCGGAGAGAAGAGGAAGGATGAAGGGAAGAAAAAGCAGGGAGGGAGGAAGACAGACAAGGGAGCAGCGAGGGCAGGAGGGAGGGAGGGAGGAAGGGAGGGAGGGAGGGAGGGAAGGAGGGAAAGAGGGCGGAAAGGGAGTTGGGAGCTCTGCAGAGAGGAGGGGGAATATTTAGACGCTTGTATCCCTGACAGATATCATCACCATAGAGGGTGGAACTGGAAGGATCTTGACATTCCCACGTTAGAAACGTTTGCTTCGTGTGCATATTTTATAATAAGCACGTACAGCTTCTGCTACAGAAATAGACGTGAAATTGCCGCACTGGATTCCTGACGGAGTGGAACAGCCGTCTGAACCGTGTGGCTGCTGCTTATGAGATGTTCAATGATTTAAAACGGCTCTATGGAGGGGACAAAAATAAAGGGAGGAAAACTGAACTTGCCAGGATGGGCCCCACCAGCTTTGCAACTTGACCTTGACCTTGGATCTTGGTCCTGGGAAGTCAGAAGGAGACACAACCAGCGAGAAAGGATGTCAGCAGAACCTGCTGGAAGCCGGGCTGGACCCACTGCAGCGTGGCTCGGGGGACAGAAGCCCCCCTGGCTCCCCCTTTCCCCCCAGCTCACCTTGCCTTTCAGTCCCTCCTCCATCCCCTCCCCCCTGGCCACAGGAAGAAGGCAGCAGACAGAAGCAGGCCAGGAGGTCAGTGCCAAGTTCAGGTCCTAGGCATCTCGCCTTCCTCTCTCTTAGGCCCAACGGTTCCATCTGCCCAGCCCCACTGGATGGGGCATCACGCTCTGCCCCAGGAGGGCCAGGCCCTCCAAACCCCATCACCCCGGAACCACCGCAAAGGGCTTTGCGAATGCGGCAAGAGGAGGGGCCGTCGTCCCGTGAGTCGGCTTCCAGAAGACAAAGGCGGAACGGTTCATTCGGGTTATTTGGGGCCCTCTCCCAGAAGCCCGTCCTTCCCTCTGCTCCTGGCCACCGTCAGCCTGTCCCCGCGGCTGTCCGAATCAATGGCACCCTGTCCGCGGTCTTGACCCGGCTCCAAGCGACGAGCCAGCGTCACCGGAGCGTCCGCCGAGGGCGCTCTGAGAGCGGCCATTGTTCCCCGCACTTGTCCAAAGCCTCCATTGAGCGACGGCTGTGAGCGTGGACGGGGACATTCGTCAGCGGGAACAGTTGCCAACAAGCGAGGGACAGCTGCCGGGCTCACATGGCGTGTGGCTGGAGGCCGCCTGCGGTGAGATTTCTCTCCCAAAGCGAGAACATCCTCACGCATCTCTTCCAACGTGGGGGACATACATGCTCACCTTCCCCTGCCAAGCCGTCTCTGACCCTCTCTCACCACACGGCGCACAGAGCCTCAGGGTGCCCGCCAGCCAGCAAGGCCTCCTGCAGGCAGGCTGGTGAGACACCCACCGCCAGGGCCCCGGGGAGAAGGGCCCAGGTCATGGGACCCGTGCCCACCCAGCCAGGGACCACCCCAACCCGCCCCCCCAACGCCCCATGCACACAGCAGCACCAGGTCCACGCTCGGCGGGAACCAGGAAAGGCTCAAGGTCTGGCAGATGGGAAATGGGACAGAAACTCCGGGGAATTGTCAGCAACAAAGCCAATGCCCGCCTAGGTACCCAACGCTCTGCTGTGCATTTTGGGGGGCCATAAAGCCCCGGGGACAAGCATGGAGACCAGGGATAGACACAGGGGTGCTGCCTGCAACATGGAGCACGAGCAGCGAGGGCCTCACGCGGGCAATGACAGCTGGCCGCCTGAGGGGGCAGGGGTGAAGGTGGGTGCGGCTGGGGAGGGCGAGGGGGTGGGAGCAACGCCGCAAAGACCGGGCGGGGCCGGCTGGGGACAGAGCGGGGAGCAGCCACACCCGGAGCCCAGGCACACAGAGAGGGTGATGTCACCCGGCCGAGGTCCTCCTCAGAGACAGCTGAGCCTCAGCTGTCAGCGATGCTGGGGAGCCCTCCTCCCGTCGCCAGGGGACGGCAGCCAACGGACTCGCCAAAGTGTCCGCACGGGTCTGCACGGGGTGGGGTGGGGCAGAACCCTTGCAGCACCGCCTGCTGGTGCAGAGCGAGGGGCGGGGGCAGTGCATGTCGCCTGGGGGGTGACCTGGCGAACTGGCGGCAGAGGCACATCCTGAGAATTAGGCACCAGGAGGAAGCCCTGGATTTACCTGCCAGCCCGCCGCCCGGATGGCTCTTTAAGACACAGTGCCGCTGAAGGGCAAGAGCGGGCCGCTGACCACAGCATGTACCGTCCGGCCACGAACACTTCCAGTGAGGCAGAAACACTCAGAACGAAAAGGCGCACGTTAGAAGGTCCCCTCCCGCTCCTCATCCCGTATTTATCCTCTTTCCTGCCGAGATGTCTGCCTTTTTCTGGCTGCTTCCCCGGACACGCTCGGTGTGGAGCCCGGGAAGGTTTTAGATACCGCACACCTCTCGCTCCTTCCCGACAGTGGTCCAGTACCTCGGTCAGGGTGTCCACTGGTGGACAGAAGCCCTTCACTTTGCTGTCATCAAACTCTGAAAGAGCCGAAACCGGTTTGGCTCAGTGGACAGAGCGTCAGCCTGTGGACTGAAGGGTCCCAGGTTCGATTCTGGTCAAGGGCATGTAGCTTGGTTGCAGACACATCTCCAGTGGGGAGTGTGCAGGAAGCAGTTGATAGATATTTCTCTCTCATCGATGTTTCTAACTCTCTATCACTCTCCCTTCCTCTCTGTAAGAAATCAATAAAATATATATATATTTTTAAAAACTCTGAAAGAACCTGCGGACAGCAACCATTTCTCAGTCACGCGAGTCCACGGAGCTCACAGCCTCCTGGGAACACAGACTGTCCATCGACGATAACATGGACACAGTGACCGTGACCATGCAGGGCTGTGCCCGGTGCCGTGAAGGGTTAGAAGTTCAGGGGCCACGTCAAGGCTGAGTGAGGCTTGACAGATACGCTTGGCAGGCAGCGCCGGGGGGAAAACACTCTAGACCAATAGAAGGGTGCGTGCAAAAGTCCAGTTTGGGAAACCACCTTCTCTCCCCCAACACACACACACACACACACACACACACACACGCACACACACACGTCCCAGTCACGCCCAGCATCTGTGAAGCGAATGCACTTGACTTGTTAGGTTCCGCCCCCTTCACCGCGGCCCCGGGGGCGAGGTATGTGTCGGGCTCCACGGATGCAGAGAGGAGAGGAAGCCGGACCCCAAAGCTCTGTGCTCCCACATTCCTCCGAACTACCGACGGCCTTTTCCAGCGCAACCCCAGTGGCCAGTTCAGGGCGATGACTCCCGCCCCTGCCACCTGGAGAAGAGAGGTCCCTGCCCCAAGCCGCCCCCGTGCCCTTGGCGGCCAGGCCCCAGTCAGGAGCCCACCCTCGGGAAGTGGGCTCCACGTTCTCACGGGGAGAATGCGGGGGGCTGGGCTGCCCTTAGCACCAGCATCACACCCTGCACACGGGAAAGCCCGGGGCCCTGATCTCAGGGATCAGAAGCAGCCCCCCACACCAACACACACAGAATGCACTCCAGACTGAGGCTCTGCTCTCCCCCCGTCCTGAGTGGAGACGGGGGGTGGGGGGGGTTGGGGGGGGGTTTGAGGGCGTGGGAGGGCATCACGCTGCAGAGGGATTCGATCTCGGCAGCAAAGGCCTCCTTCTCCCTCTGAGAACAGGGCTCGGGTTGACACCTGGATCCCATCACTGGGGAGCGGATCTGCTCGCGCTGAGCTGTTCCCAGCTCCCCGCACCCAGCCCACATCAGAGGGGGGCGGGGGGGAGCAGCTCACGGCCAGGCCAGGAGGTCGCTGGGAAGAAATTATTTTCGGCCACGCTGAGCCTTGGCGCTTGAAGTGCCGTCCAAACCGTGGCGCGTTCTCATGCTCCCCCTGTGCGGGCGCCAGGCCCCTCGGAGGCGCGTTTCCAGGGATTGGGGCGGGGGGGAGGGTTGGGGGGACGGGCTGGCCAGGGGAGGCGCCCACGCAGGGCCCGGGCCGCTGCTTCCACCCCTCAGGCTCCAGGGCACAGGGCGGAGGACTGCAGGGATGCAGAGAGGGGAGGAAGCCAGACCCCAAAGCTCGGTGCCCCCATGTCAGAGAGAGCAGCACTCTTTTCCTGGGAATCCCAGTCACGGCGACACAGGCTGCTCCAGGCGCTGGGAGGGCTGGCCGGGTCCCAGGGGGAGCAACTGGCCGGCCACACGGGGG
This sequence comes from Lasiurus borealis, assembly GCA_004026805.1. Taxonomy (NCBI): domain Eukaryota; kingdom Metazoa; phylum Chordata; class Mammalia; order Chiroptera; family Vespertilionidae; genus Lasiurus; species Lasiurus borealis. Next base: position 17,293 of record PVJN01017707.1, read on the forward strand.
TGGGAAGGCGGCTTCTGTCCCCAGCCAGGTGCGGGGACACGTGCTCGGGCTGACAGCGTCCCACAGGCCTCCTCCTCCAGAGGGAATGTGGGGCTCCCCTCCCCGGCTGCGCGCAGGCCCCCGCAGGGACTCTGAGGTCCTTGGCTCCTCTTGGGGGAGCGGGGACTCCGGCCTCGGCTGCTACTAGAAGGGAGAGCCGGGGCCACCGGGGACCTGGGGTCACGGGGAGGCTTTCTCTCTGGCCTGAGGCTCTCAGGGCGCCCTTTCCTAGATTCAAGACCCAGGAGGCCTGACCGGAATTGGGAGAGAGAGAGAGAGAGGGAGGGAAGGAGAGAGAGAGAGAGAGAGAGAGAGAGAGAGAGAGAGAGAGGAGAAAGCAAGGGGAGGCAGGAGGAGGAGAGAAACTGCATGAAGAGCCTGCATGCGCCCTAGTGCACACCCACTGGGTGAGCGTCTGTCACCCACCGACCTGCCTCCCACAGGCTCCCTCCCAGGGCACCCGGGACGTGAGGGACTGGAGCCAGAGACAGGCTTCCGCCCGATGCGGCGGCTCCAGCCGCTCCAGCTCCAGGCCCGCGAACTCTCAGGAGATGGATGCCTGGGCCCAGGCACCTGAGCTGCCCACAGCCACAGGCGGTGGCCATCCAGACACGCACACGCCCAGCACACACACCGTGATCCTCAGCCACGCCAGCGGCACCGCTGGCCGCAGGGAGCCCACCCCTAAACACGCTAAATACATGCAAGTCCCCAACTCCTCCGTGTCTCCGGCCATGTCGCATCCCTCGAGCCCTAGGTGTGAGGGTGACACCTGCTACCTCTGCCCAAGACCTGCCATGTCACCCCTCTATCTACCTTTTTTTTTTAAATATATCTTATTGATTTTTCACAGAGAGGAAGGAAGAGGGACAGAAAGTCAGAAACATCAATGAGAGAGAGACATCGACCAGCCGCCTGCTGCACGCCCCCCACTGGAGATGTGCCTGCAAGCAAGGTACATGCCCCTGACCGAAATCGAACCCAGGACCCTCCAGTCCGCAGGCCAACGCTCTATCCACTGAGCCAAACGGGTCTCAGCCCTCTATCTATCTTGTATCTGTGCCCCGAGAAGCCACAGGGCCTCTGTGAACTGTGGCACCGCTGGGGTGTCCATCTTCATTTATCCCAAGAATGTGCTAGAAGGGGATCCCACAAAAGGCCTGCCCACCGAGGGCAGGAGGGTGGGGACCATCTCCAGCTCCTAAGGAGTCCGGGATGGTCCCTGAGACTATCTTGCCCCCAAGACGACTCAGCCCCATAATAAAACGGAGCTGGGAGGCCCGAGCCAGCTCACCACCCGCGAGGCCCCAGCCCCGACGTCAGGGGTGCAGCACCCCACCCCGGCAGAGCGCCCGCCCCGAGGCCCCTCTGGGGATCCCAGAAAAGCAGCTCAATCTGCTGCAGGGCCGCGGGGACTCCATCAAAGAGGCCAGTGAGCCTCCCACAATAGGCCCATTCACCCCCGCCGCCCTCTGCCCCATCTGTGGCCGGGCCTCCCGCTCGCATGAATCCCCGCTGTTGTGCGAGAGCCGGGGAGAGCCGGGGGGGGAGGAGGGAAGGAAGTGGCAGGAGCGGCCGGTGGGCCTCCCAGGAAGGCCGGGACGGTCCCCAGGCCCCAGGAGGGGCCAACGGGCCGGGGGGTGGGGGGGGTCCTGGGAGGTGGCGGCGACGGTCTGCTGCCCAGGTGGGAGGCGGCCGTGTCTGGGGTCTCCCTGCCTCTGCACCCCCACCCTTGTCCTCCAGTGAGGAGTGGCCCTCGGGATGGCCCTTCCAAGTGGACCATCCACAGGCCAGGCCCGGCTGTGCCCCGGGGAAGTTCCACACAAACGGGCGCCAGAACTACTGCCTGCCGCCCTCCGCGTGCCCCCACAAAGCTGCGACCGTGCAGAACGAGGGGCCACTGCTCTGCATGTCCTCCTGGGCCCCCACGAAGAGGCGGGACACACCTGCCTTCCTGCGGGATGACGAGCGACTTGTTTGCCTCGAAGAAGACTTGCACGTGTGGAATTCTGGGCAACTCGTGGCTGAACACGATCGACAGCCGTCTAACCAGCGGCACTTGAGGAAGGTGGAGAGACAATTCCAGCGCTCTGGGTCACAGTGCACCCAGGTCACCTGAACAGCCAAGTCCACCTGCTGCTGATGGTGGGGGGAAGGGGGTCCCCTTTTTAAAGGGAAACCACCACGATCCTCAGATTCCACGAGGACCACCCTTCACTGTCCTCGGACTCCACAGCCCATCCCTGGATGGGTGCAGCGGGGCTGCTGACAGGACGGCTGCGGCCTTACCCCACGGGGTCTGAGGCGCCTTCTTTTGCTAAATCGTGGGCTCTTCCCTCTCAGAAATCAATCCTAGCAGCTAGCGGAGTCAGCCCGCCAGACACAGAGAGTCAGCCAGGCAACATCGTGGTGCAGATTGGGTTCTCAATTTCAATTCAATAATTCATTGCTGGGGGTGAGGGGGGGCGAATATGTGCAGAACGGCTGCCAGTCGATCCATCAGAGTGTGTGTGTGCAGACGCAGAGCGCCCGGGGGGTGGGGGAAGAGCTGGAGCGGAGGCCTCCGGTGCCCGGCTCTCCTGGCTGGCAGCCGCCTGGGCTGTGAGAGACCCGTCCATGTCTCTAGGGCAGCGGTCGGCAAACTCATTGGTCAGCAGAGCCGCATATCAACAGGATGGAAATGTCTTTGGAGAGCCCAATTTTTTAAACGTAAACTTCATCTAATGCCACTTCTTCAAAACAGACTCGCCCAGCCCTGACCAGTTTGGCTCAGTGGATAGAGCATCAAGGGTCCCAGGTTCGATTCTGATCAAAGACATGTACATTGGTTGCGGCCCCATCCCCGGGGGGCGGGGGGGGGGCGTGCAAGAGGCAGCTGATTGATGTTTCTCTCTCACCAATGTTTCTAATTCTCTATCTCTCTCCCTTCTTCTCTGTAAGAAATCAATAAAATATATTTTAAAAAAATAGACTCGCCCAGGCCATGGTATTTTGTGGAAGAGTCGCACTCAAGGAGCCAAAGAGTGGCATGTGGCTTGCGAGCCGCGGTTTGCCGACCACTGCTCTAAGTGGACCGAGAGCCTACACCATCCCAGCCTGACGGACAAGCCCCCCCTGCACTGAAGATGCCATCAAGCTTCTGCACCAAAACGCCTCCCCTCTGCTGCACCCCCAGATCGCTGCCAGCATGAGCGCACCAAACCTCAGGTTCCACCTGGTGCTCATGGCGTCCTCGCCTTCCACCCCAGCATCACCAGCCTCTGGCGTTTGCTGGAAACCCAGATTCCTGGGGGTTAATGTGCACGGTCCTGAGTGCTCCCCAAGTTCCCAGGGCGAACTCTGTGACCGCCACTGCCTTAAACATTCCAAAACTACAGGTTCCTGTCCCCCACACGTCTCCCTCCTGCCCTCCGGGGCCGGCCCCTTCCTCCACCCTCAGCCTCGGCCACGACGGCCTGTGTCCTTTCCCTACGGAGTGGCTTTGCCCAAAAGCTGCACGCGAGGCGCCGTGCAGTGTGCAGGCTTTTGAGTCTGGCTGCTCCCCCTTCACAGCCCGGTGAGCAGCACCCGTGGCTAGTGACGCACTGTTAGTCTCCACGTCTTGGACTTCTGCTCTCGTGTCCCAGGGACTAGCGGACTGGCTCCGGGTCATCTCGGCGATGGAGAAACAACGCCTTGATCTGGGGCCTTTTGGTAAAGCGGAGGCCTGGCCAGAGGCGGCCATCCATCTCTGTCTGCCTGGGGCGAAGGAGGTTCTGGGGGTGCTGGGCTGTCAGAGGGCAAAGCAGGCAAGTCCCGGGCAGACCGCATGGCCCGGCCGCCCTCTCCCGGGACAAGCTGCCTCTAAGAAGCCTCCTGGCCAGCGGCAGGTGGCTCCGGCTGAGCGGACGGACAGCTGACACTCCTCTCCCGGCTGAGTCCCCAGCTGATCCGAGAGCTGCTGGTGGAGAGCTCACCCCACGCCCCCAGGCCGGCAGCTGTCTCAAAGCCCCTGGGAGGGCTCACGGGGGTGAGTGAGGGGAGAGCTAGGGGGTCCGGGTAGAAACAGCAGAGCCTCTGCTGGCGCCGGGGCCACTCCCCACTCCTCCCTCAGGCCTCACACTTGGGGCTCGTTCTGTTTTGCACATGCGCCTGATGCAGGGAGGCAGGGCAAGGTCAGCTCCTACGTTTTCTGTGTGTCCCCCTGACTCTTCCCTCTCAGTGCGGTCTCCGGCCCGTTGGCTTTGAGACTCACCAGGGAGAAGGGGAGAGCCAAGTGATACAAAATGAGTCAAGAGCCTGAAGTTCTTGCCGAAACCGGTGTGGCTCAGTGGATGGAGCGTCGGCCTGTGGACTGAAGGGTCCCAGGTTCGATTCCGGCCAAGGGCATGTATCCTGGTTTCGGGCACATCCCCAGTGGGGGACGTGCAGGAGGCAGCTGTTCGATGTCTCTCTCGCATCGATGTTTCTAACTCTCTGTCTCTCTCCCTTCCTCTCTGTAAAAAAAATCAATAAAATATATTTTAAAAATAAATAAAAGAGCTTGAAGTTCTTGTGAGAATGTCAGGGTCTCTCCTATGTAAACTTCCTGCGACATCAAAGAAAAGTTGGCCGGGGCCAGGATGTGGCTCCACGCAGAAGGCTTAGGAGCCAGCACTTCCTCACCCCTCTCCTTTCCCACCGACACATCCACGGGAAGCCCCAGGATAATATATGGATGCTCTCCCCGCGCTCCTCCTCCCTCCGTCTCTCCAAGGCACGAGGCTTTCTGAGAACAGGGGGAGCAGCCTCAACTCGGAGCTCCCATAGCTTCGAAGAGCACGCGACGGCCACAGCTGGCGCCCAGATTAACTGTGAGGACCCCCCTCCCTCCGTCCCCGAAAGAAGGCAGCAACTGGCGGGGTCAGGACCACGTCACAGACGGTTCATTATCCTCCGGCTACAGATGAGGAGACCGAGCCCCGAGCGATTAATGACTTGCCCAAGGTCGCACAGCACGTTAGTGGCAAAGGCTAGATCAGCACCCCCGGGCCCCGGAGTGCCCAGGCCGGCACCTGGCTCCGTGAGACCCCTCGGCCTTTCTGTCCAGACGTGGGCACAGCCAGGCCCGTGCCCGCGGGAGCCCTGGGGGCCGGGTGAGCCGCTGCAGAGGCCCAGGCGGGCTCATACTCACAAGCAGACCCCCGCAGGCTCCTCCTCTGCACCGCCAGGCAGCAGCAGCCCTGAGCTGGAACAGACAGAGAGAGGGCTCGCGTCGGGGAGGGCCGGCGGCCGCTGCACGTGGCGTCCCCGCCTCGGGAACGAGGCTCGGAGGCTGTGCTCCCTTTCCCTGTGCGGCCCAGGCCTGCTCTGGGGGCCAGAGCTGGGGAGGATACGCAGTGCCACTTCCTGTCATTCATTCATTCATTCATTCATTCATTCCCCCATCGTGTCCCAGGGGCTCGGGGGAAGGACTCATGGAGAAAGACAAGACCCCCATCTTTTTTTTAAAATATATTTTTTATTGATTTTTTACAGAGAGGAAGGGAGAGGGATAGAAAGTCAGAAACATCGATGAGAGAGAGACATCGATCAGCCGCCTCCTGCACGCCCCACAGTGGAGATGTGCCCGCAAGCAAGGTACATGCCCCCAACTGGAATCGAACCTGGGACCTTTCAGTCCGCAAGCCGATGCTCTATCCACTGAGCCAAACTGGTCTCGGCAAGACCCCCATCTTGAAGGAGCTCCATCTGACAAGGGAAGCTCATGTATGTGACGACACGACATTAACTCAGCGAGTACTTGGTAAGCACCTACAGTGTGACAGGCACGGAGGAGGCGATTCCTAACACAGCGGGTGGAGACAGAGCAACACGGGGGGCTTCCTGGAAGAGGCGGCAGGCCGGCTCCGTTCCGAAGACAGAGGCGCTGAGGCATGAGTCTGGAATGGCTTTGAGCCCTGCTTTCTAGGTAAACCCCGCTGTGAAGCAGGAGTCTGCCCTTTCAAGAAACCCCATTTTCAGAATGTTCCTCTCCTCTCTGACCTTCTGAGTTCTCACTTCATCTCCGAGGCCTCCGTTGATCTGGCTCTCACAGGGGAGGGTTCCAGAGGGCGGCTCTTTGGAGACAGATGTTCCTACAAAAGTCCTTGAGAGCCGAAACCGGTGTGGCTCAGTGGATAGAACACTGGCCTGTGGACTGAAAGGTCCCAGGTTCGATTCCGGTTGGGGGCATGTACTTTGGCTGCGGGTATATCCCCAGTGGAGGGGCGTGCAGGAGGCAGCTGATCAATGTTTCTCTCTCATTGATGTTTCTAGCTCTCTATCCCTCTCCCTTCCTCTCTGTAAAAAATCAATAAAATATATAAAAAGAAAAAAAAAGCCCTTGAAAAACAAATTCCTAACATGGCCAATGACACTCGCGTTTCCCGCAAGGCTGCTGCTCTCCGCTCTCCACAGGAAATGGTGTTATTTACAAGAATCACAAATTCTAAGCTGACCCTTGTTGGGCTGCCCACGTTCACTCCCTTGCTTCCCGCCTCTGCTCCTGACCGCCTCCTCCCTGCCCAGTGTCCACAGTGGCCACGGAGCCCCCGCAGGGACCAGCGCTCAGGACCTCAGCAGACACACACTGGAGGCCGGCTTCCAGACGGGGAAACTGAGGCCAGGAGAGCTCGGTGATTGGCCCAAGGAGACGGAGCCGGCAGGTGTCCTGGTCCGAAGCCACCATTTACTTCTCTGCATCGGGCCTGCCCCCTCAGGTCCCCATCCGGGCTCTGGGCAGACGCGCCATCCTCCTCGGTTTGGGGGAAGTCTCCCTTCTCCCAAGGACAGAGTCTTCAGAGACACACCTCCCACCGTGGCGGGGGCTGGGGAGAAAGCTGGCCCGGCTCCTTCCGCTGTGAAGCTCGCTGGCCCCTCCCGGCCCTGTGTGCTGGGAAGCAGCCCGGTTCCCAGAAGAGGGGAAGGGCCCCGAGAATGCCCCTCCTACCCCCCTGCCTGGCCGGTCAGCGCCAGCGGTGACCCCTCCGTGTTTCGCTTTCAGGCTATTCCGCTGCCAAAGCATCAAGGGCTCCCACACAAGAGCTTCAAAGCCAGGAAGGCTCAAGGTCAAGTGCAACACGAGCGAGCCCTGGGCCTGGGATTCCGAAGCATCCCGTCGGAGAGTGTTTGAGAGCAGCGTTCCCACAGTCCTGCAAAGCCGATAAGAAATAGCTCAAGGTGCATCCCCAGTCCATTTCTGCAGGGACGAGAGCTTTGGCTGAAGCACACACCATGTGAGCACACAGTTTCGGGGGGCGGGAGGGTAAGAGGGGATCCATTTCACTCCCCACTTGCTTTATATATATATATATTATATTTTATTGATTTTTTTACAGAGAGGGAGAGGGATAAAGTTAGAAACATCGATGAGAGAGAGACATTGATCAGCCGCCTCCTGCACGCCCCCTACTGGGGATGTGCCCACAACCAAGGTACATGCCCTTGACCGGAATCGAACCTGGGACCCTTCAGTCCGCAGGCCGACGCTCTATCCACTGAGCCAAACCGGTTTGGGCCCCACTTGCTTGGAATTTTCCAGGTGAGGAAGGTGTGTGTGTAATTACTTTCTTCCCCCAGTGATTCTCAACTATGGCTACAATAGAAAGCACCTGGGGACCTTTACAAACTAGGATGCCCGTGCCGCACCCTAAGACCTAGGAACTCAGAACGCCTCCCTCCGTGTGGCTGAAGCATCCCTGAGGGGTCCTGGGCGTGGCCACGTTTAAGAACCACTAGCAGCATTTCAACAGGGAGAAACCTGCGCTCCCCAGTGTGGAGACACCACACAACACGCCAGGCCCTGCAGGGAGAGGGAGGAGTGAGTACAGTGGCACCTCGAGATACGAGTGCCCTAACATACGAGATTTTTGAGATACGAGCCGTCGAGCGAGCGATTTTTGCTTTGAAATACGAGCAACAGTTGAGATAGGAGTAATGGCGCGGATTGGCCGGCTGCACACGACCCACCAGTTTACCGCGACTCGAGTGTCTCATAGTTTCCCACGCCTCAAGGTTATGGAACGAATTAAACTCGTATCTCGAGGTACCACTGTATCAGCACGCAGCCTAGTACCTTCTCACGGTGTCTCTTTTTCAGGCCTGTGGACCACACACTTCATCCTGATAAGCCCTCGAGTATTTGCATTGACTTGCCGCTTCACCGCTCCCAGCTCCCTTGCAGCATCCTAAGGCTGCCAGACCATCCCACTCAGATCCGACTCAGAAACAGAACCACAGGGGACCACATTCAAGGGCCCCTCTCCACCCCTGCGCTTTGGACCCGGGAGTGATGCAATCTCCAATCCGGGGACGCTTTGGCGCGGACGCTCCCAGCCGGTCAGTCACTTTTGGCCCCGGACACGCTCACCAGCTGGAGGAGCCGCAGGAACCAGCATCCCTGACCACAGGGCCGGTTCAGCCAATGGGCTCACGCGGCCCCGCAAGGATGCCCTTAGGAGAGTCGCAACTATGTAAACATGGCAGGAAAGGAATCTTCGCCAGGCGCCCTGGAGAGCACACACACCGCCAGGGAGGCTCCCGCTAAGAGGCAGGGCCCTACCCGTGCTTGTAAGGACAGCGCTCCTCAGAGCCCCCCCCCCCTCCCTGGGAAGACGCTCGCACCCTCGCTTTTGCTGGAGAAGACACGGCTGTGGAGCAGAATGGCTTAGAAAGAGGGGATGGGGGGAGGCAAAGGCTGGACATATTTCTGCGTGAGACACCGGGGATATTCCCACCATCCTTAGCTCCAGACATCGCTGCAGATGCTACAAAACCAGGGGAGACCCAGCCAGCACCTTTGAATAACAGACTAAGTTGTGAATCTGTAACACACAGGCCAGGGAACACGGAAAATACTTCCTCCGGCATCGGCGGCTTGCTGAGATGTACACGTGGAGAGACAACGTTTGGAGGATCTGGAGACAGCGAGGAAGCAGGCTTCTCAACTCGGGAAAGGGGAGAGCGCCAAGTGGGGAACTCAGACACCGAGAATGAGGCATTCTCAGTGGCAACTTTTAAAAATATCAACTTTTAAAATAGAATTCTTCTTTACAACTTGAACATACTGTCTGGGAACCCCGGGACTTGATCTTGCTTTTTTCTTTTGAAGTCTGTTGTGAAGCTACGACTAGACCTCGTCATCCCATAATTGCCCACACTCACCTTTAAAAGGGGCGGGGCTCGGCCTTTGAGAAACAGGAGGACTGGAAGGTTCCTCAGAGCCTCACCGATGAGATGAGAGGAAGATGGGGCCCGACACGCTTTGCCGTGCCCAGACCAACATTGCAATGCAGCGCGTGTTCAAAGCACAACTCACGTACTCCTCCCGGGAACGGGAACAGGGAATTTTACCGGGACGGGGAACCCCCACATTCCTCGGCTGACGGGCACAGTACACACACGGGCAGATATGCGCCAGGGAGACTGGAAGAGGAGATTTTTTTTCTCGCAACAAATACCACGAGATGAGCTAGATAATAATTAAAAAAAATAATTATCTGGAAGAGGCCTTCGCAATCCAGATAATTCTCCACTGCGGCTACTCAGCCCTCTGCGTCTGACTTATTGCAAACTGAGGAGGTGGCTACATGCGTTACCCCAACATCAACACTCTGAACTGGCAAGGAAGCTCCCTCAGCTGGCAACGTGCCCCGGACTTCCAGGGCGGGAGGGTGTTAAGCTCTCAAGAGGAGGAGATAAGGACGAACGAAGCCTTTCTGGGGTCAAAGGCCAAGTCCAAAGCTGGTCGGTCATACAAATAACTGGGCATGTGGAAAGAAGACCCCAGATTGTACCCGAACTCAGAGGGATGAAGAAGCTGATGCGAGGGAGTGGCTGGCAACCTGGGCCTGACACCATTCAGGAAGGGCAGGCCCTGAGCCGGAGTGGACCCCAGGGGCTGACACTCCCATGGAGGGGGGGGGGGGGACTCAAGTCCCGAGTTCCCTGGGAGGGTCCCCAAGGACGAAGGAGGAAAGGAGAAGGAGGAGGAGGAGGCGGAGCGGGGAGGGAGCAGCCAGCTGCCAGTCTGTAAGGAGAGGGACCGGGCTTCCTGCAGGTTCTGAGGACGGCCTGAGGGCGTGCCACCAGCCATCGGGGCACAACAATGACGTGTTCCCGGCAGACTTTCACACACAAACACACACACACACTCACACACACACACACCCAGCTCTGGGTGAGAAACCTGTGCCAGGCTCCAGGCAGAGTCACCTAAAGAAAGAATTTGCCAACTCCCTTCGCCCTGCAGCCGGCCGCTGGCTCCCCGGCTCCTGGCACCGACCTTTCAGCCCCACAGCTGAGGCCGGTCCACCACTTAGTCTCTGGCCCGCACCGGCCACTCAGGTGACTCCACTGAGGGAAACGATCAAACGCCACAAGCCGCGGCCCCCTCACATGTTCTCCCCGCCAGCTGCCCGGACCAGAACCGCCTGGCCGGGCGGGGAGAGGCCCTGGGAAGGCGGGCGCCCGCCGTTCCCGCCGCTCCCAGGGAGAACACATTCAGTAACAGCTCCTTCCTCCCTCGGGGCTGGCACCGACCGGGCCGGGCCAGGAAAGCGCGGGAGGCTTTTCCCAAAAAAAGCAAGGGGGGCAGGCGGCGCCCGCTGCGTCCCGTGGAAGGGGAGCCCTTTAAAAAGTGCTTTTTTTTCTTTTCTTTGCAAAAGGTCTGCAATCCGAGGCTTCCAGACTGCAGCCCGGGGGTGCTCAGGGCGCGGGTGCGAGCTGGGCACTGGGCAAACCCCAGGGCCGGCGCTCCCACCAGGATGTGGCCAAGATGCCCGGCCTGAGCCAAACCCCAACCCCTGCCCCGCTGCGCCCCGGGCTGAGCCGCCTCCACGCGCTCCACCTGCTGGCCCGCTGTCCGGGCCCCATCCCTGCACCCCTCTCCCCTGCGTGGCCGGGCGGGGCGGGGTGAGGAGGAGAAGGGGCTGAAGACGGTTCCCCGGTTCCCCGAGCTGCGGGACGGGTGGGGGCGGCCTAAGATACCAGTGGAGCCGCGCGCCCTCCCACCCCCCCAAATGCATCTGCGCGCAGGCGTTCCCAGGGTCCCCAGGAAGCTTTCCCCTCCCGCGGGCGCCCGGAAAGAACTTCCAACCCCTCACCCCTTTGCCCCGATGGCGCTCCCGACGGTTCCGACCTCATTCGGGTCTCCCCGGAGCCCTGCATGGTTCTGGGGCGGCTGAGACTTGGGGAGGGGGCGAGTCGCCCAGCGCGCGCTCTCCTCCCGCAGGTGAGCGGCTCCGCCACGCCGACCCCCGCCCTCCGCTCCTGGGAGGGTCAAAGGCCACGGGCCACCGCGGCCACCGAGGAGTCTGCCCCCCGTACCCCTGTTCCCCGCACCCCGGCGCGCAGCTGGGGTCCCGGGCGGGGCGCGGCGGGGCAGCCGCTCCGCTCACCTGCGCCCCGGGACGTGGGGAGCAGCGGCGGCGACGCCCGCGCCCGCCCGCGCCTCCGTCCCGCGGGAAGGAAGGGGGTGCACGCGGGTGGGGGTGTCGGGGGACCCCGCGCCCTTACCTTTGTAGCGCTCCATGGGGCCGCGGCGTGCGCTCCCGCCGCTCGGCTCGGGCGCTGCGCTCCGGGCGCGCGGCTCAGGCCGGGGCGCCGCCGGCCCCTCCCCGTGATGTCACTCACGCTCGCGGCGGCCGCTCCCGGGGCCTCCCCGCGGGCCCTTCCCCGCCCGGCCTGCCGCCCCCGCCGGCCACTCCGCGGCCGAGCCCGGCGGACCCCCGCGCGCCGCGTCCGTGCGCCCCGGGCTCGCTCCCCGCCGCCCGCCGGCCCGCAGCGCCTTCCCGTCCGCGAGTCCGCGCCCCGGGCGGTGGGTGGGACCGCGCCCCGGACGCGTCCACGCCCGCGGGGAGGCTCCGGGGCGGGGCGGGGCCGACGGACGGGAGCGGCGCTGCGGAGCGCGGGGCTGCGGACCCACTGCCCGGAGGCGGAGACTGAGGCTGCGCCCGGGGGCGGGGGGCGGGGGGCGGCTGGAGGGGCCGCCGCCGGGGGGAGTGGGCGCAGCTGGGCCCGGGCGCAGCCTCCCCTGCCAGGCGGGGGCCCCTCCACCCCGGGCGCCGCCGCAGGGCACAAGGGGGCTGGGGAAACGTCCATTGGCCGCCTTTCTGGGGCCCAGGCGCCCCCGAAAAGGGCGAGTTGCTGGGGCTGCGTCTGACTCCCCGAGGCCCCAGGCGCCACAGTCTCCCCACCTTTGCCCTCTGTCCCTCCAGGGTCTCCGCCGGCCCCAGCTCCCCCCCCCCCCCCCCCCCCCCCCCCCCCCCCCCCCCCCCCCCCCCCCCCCCCCCCCCCCCCCCCCCCCCCCCCATCTGCCCCCGGAGGACACCCAGCTCCCCTTCCCCGGTCCCTTTCCCTCCCGGCCCCATGGAGGGTCCTTCAGGACGCTGGCTCCTACCTAGCGCGGCGCCCCGCTCCCTGGAAGGAGGCCTTGGAGAGGGAGGCGCGTTGCTGCTGTTGATCTGACTGCTGTTTTCCAGGACTCCGCGGCTCTTCTGGGACAGCAGAGGCGGCCTGGGGTTTGGAGACCTTTGCCCTGGCAGTCCTGAGAGTGTGTTTTTTTGTTTTGTTTTAATATATTTTATTGATCTTTCATAGAGAGGAAAGGGATAGAGAGTTAGAAACATGGATGAGAGACATCGATCAGCTGCCTCCTGCACGCCTCCCACTGGGGATGTGCCCGAAAGCAAGGTACATGCCCTTGACCGGAATCGAACCTGGGGCCTTTCAGTCCGCAGGTCAATGTTCTATCCACTGAGTCAAACCGGTTTCGGCAGAGACTTTATTTTTTTAAAACATATATATGAAGTAGAAGTGGAGGCTGAGACGGGAGCAGAGGAGGGAGGCGGCATGGAGGGGACGGTGCAAGGGAGCTGTGGAACCAACCAGCTGGGAGGAGGGTGCTCTCGCCTTTCCCCGATTTCTTTTTCCCTCCTCCCTCCTCCCTCCCTCTCTTCGTCTTGCAAGGGGCCCTGCATGGTGCCCAGGCTCCCGTCTCGGGTCCCCAAGGTCACTATCACGGATCTCCAGTTTCCTGGCGAATTCTCAGAATCTGATTGCGCAGCTTGCCGTCTCAGAGCCGGCCTCGGGCCTGGTGACGGGCACTCTTGGCCTCATTCCAGCCCAGGCGGCCGGCAGGGGCCAGTGGGGGCTGGAGGGGGTGGGGGTGAGGTTCCCAGCAGGTCCCGCCCCACGCAGCTGGGCCTTTGTGTGAGCGGGCCTTCCAGAATGGGTGAGGGCAGGGCTGGCTCAGTCTGAGGTCTGAGGCTGCTAAGAGCAAAAGGTAAGGCTGAAACCGGTTTGGCTCAGTGGATAGAGCGTCAGCCTGTAGACTGAAAGGTCCCAGGTTCGATTCCGGTCAAGGGCATGTACCTTGGTTGTGGGCACATCCCCAGTAGGGGGTGTGCAAGAGGTAGCTGATCGATGTCTCTCTCATCGATGTTTCTAACTCTATCCCTCCCCATTCCTCTCTGTAAAAAATCAATAAAATATATATTTTTTAAAAAAGGTAAGGATTCACCACCTCCTTGCAAGGAATCTCTCTTCCCGAACTGGTACTTGCCATCGGGTTTCCTGGTTCCAAACCCTTGCCTATCACACCCGCACTTCCTGCCTCACTGGGCAAGTCCTCTGGTGGCCTTCTCTGGGAGCGCCTCCTCTGACTGCACCCCCTCCCAGCAGGCCGGGGCAACCCCTCCCCCTCGCCTGGCCCTCGCCCGGTCCCCTCACTGGCTCCAGCCCTTTCACTGCCTCTTCCTCATCCTCTCCAGCTGCTGACTGACGGACACTTGGCAATTGCCAGGCTCCAACCAAACAGAAATCCATCAGAAGTGGATGCAGCGCGCATTTAAAATGGGGTTTCCACACCCTGTTCAGGAATTCAACGCAAGTGCCCAACCTAAAACCATCAAAGGGAACCCTACCGGTTTGGCTCCGTGGAGAGAGCCTCGGCCTGGGAACTGAAAGGTCCCAGGTTCGATTCTGCTCAAGGGCACCTGCCCGGGTTGTGGGCTGGATCTCCAGTGGGGGACTTGTGGGAGGCAGCTGATCAAGGATTCTCTCTCCTCATGGACATTTCTCTCTCTCCCTCTTCCTTCCCCTCTGAAATCAATAAAAATACAGTAAAACACCAGCCGTCACCAAAAGGAATGAATCGTCAGCATCTGAAAATCTCAGCGCTGCTCCCCACACTCCTTTCTCAAACCCGGGTGCTGTCGGATCCTGGGTCTTTGCTGCTTTGCAACTTCTCATCCACTGAGAGGCTGGCCCCTGGGGTGAGCTGGCCTCGTTTTTGGCGCGCTCTCAGCCCCCTGAGTGTGACAGCTCACCCCAACCCCGACCCGCAGGGCCCGGAGGTGGGCGCTCCGCTGCAGACAGGCCTGAAACCAAACCGAGCGCCCACCCTGTGGTCTAGGTGGTGGGTTCACGCCAAGCCCAGCGGGTGCCCTGGGCCCTCGAGGTGCGTGGGTGAAGGTGTCAGGGACCCCCACAGTGGGTGTGTTCTCCGTCATTTGAAGCCCCTTCTCAGCACAGAGGTGTCTTCCAGCACAAGGGGCCTCTGCAGCTGAGCAGTGAGGAGAGGCACCCAGTAACAGGCAGAGCTTTACAAACTGCCCCCCGTTTAATGCTCACAGTGACCCAAGCAGCAGATGCTAGGGAGAAGCCTGCAACTTGAGAGAGGTGCCCTTGACCGGGACTCAAACCCGGGACCTTTCGGTCCGCAGGCCGACGCTCTATCCACTGAGCCACACCGGCGAGGGTTGATTCTTTTTATTGTGATTAAACATAAAGAACCTGCAGCCGTCCTAACCGGTGTGGCTCAGTGGATAGAGCGTTGGCCTGCGGACTGAAGGGTCCCAGGTTCGATTCCGGTCAAGGGCATGTACCTTGGTTGCGGGCACATCCCCAGTAGGGGGCGTGCAGGAGGGAGCTGATGGATGTTTCTCTCTCACTGATGTTTCTCACTCTCTATCCGTCTCCCTTCCTCTCTGTAAAAAAAATCAATAAAGTGTGTTTAAAGAAAAAAAGAACCTGTCTCCTCAGGTTGGGTTAATTCGCTAGAGGCACTCACCAGACTGTAAGTTTCGCAGGAAGGGATAAAACTCGGAACAGCCGATGCAAGAGAAGCCCAGGACCAGGTGCGGGGAAAGGGCACGGCGTTCCCAGGCCTCCTCCGAGCACAGCCCTCTCCCGAACCCCCGGTGTTCGCCAACCCAGAAGCTCCCAAACCGCTCCTTGGGGTGTGTATGGAGGCTCTAGTACAGGGGCGTGATTGATTACATCACTGCCCACTGGTGACCGATCCAACCTCCAGCCTCTCTCGAAAGTTCCAGCCCTCCAATCATGCGTTTGCTTCCCGTGGCAGCCAGCCCCCAAAGTGTGGCGTTTCTGAAAGTCATCTCATTAGCATAATCTCAGGTGTGATTGAAAGGGGTTTCTTTAAAAAATATACATATATATATATATATATATATATATATATATATGTTATTGATTTTTTACAGAGAGGAAGGGAGAGGGATACAGAGTTAGAAACATCGATGAGAGAGAGACATCGATCAGCCGCCTCCTGTGTTTGAGGAGCAGTTTCCTCTCTCCTCGGAAAAACACCAACCTGTTCACGTACACAGAGGTGGCCACGTGGACTGTTCAGAGGATGACCTTGCAAGTGTGTTGATTTGGGGACCTGTCTTTGATCTGCCCATCGACCTACCTCACTCAACTGTCACTTGATTCAGGCCAAAGTGGGGTCCCAGAACCCGTCCCTGGCCTAGCCAGCAGGTGGCCTCCGCCAGGGGGTGGTAACAGTGGGGCAGCTGGGGAAGCCGTGAGAAAGCTTGCCCCCAGCAGGTCATGTCTTCATTCAAAGTGTCCCCAGACTGAAGAGTTGGCGAGTCTGGTAAGAAGCCCTGCTCCAGCCTTGGTAATCTGCGTGACATTGGCATGATTCTCCAGGAGAAAAGTGGGATGATAACACCCATGTTCAAGCATGTTGTAAGGAGGCCGAAGGATGAAACACACAAAAATCGTAGCGTTCTATCGGGCACTGAGTGAGTGCAGCTTTAAGACTTGGAGAGTGGAGGGACAGGTGGAGTACAATTGAGTGATTTTAATATAGTCACAGAGTTGTGCAACCATCACCACAATTTGTTTTAGAACATCTCCCTCACCCTAAAAGGAAACCTCACACCCATTAGTGGTCACTCCATTCTCCTAGGCCCCGGCCTTCGGTAGCCACTAATTTGTTTCTGACGATATAGATGTGCCTATTCTAGAAATGCCATAGACATTGAATCTATAATAATAAAAGACTGCACAGCCAAACAACCTCTGGTCGTCCTTCTAGATGGCCTCCAGGATGAAGCCGCAGTGGTGGGGGCTGAGGCAGAGGTGGTTAGGAGTGATCAGACAGGCAGGTGAGCTGTTAGGGGTGATTAGGTAGACAGGCAGAATGATTAGAGACAATCAAGCAGGCAAGCAGAGTGGTTAGGAGCAATCAGACAGGCAGGCAGAGGTGGTTAGGGATGATCAGGGAAGCAGACAGAATGGTTAGGGGTGATCAGGCAGGCAGACAGGCAGGTGAGCTGTTAGGAGCCAGCGGTCCCAGATTGGGAGAGGGATGTCCAACTGCCGGTTTAGGTGCAATTCCACGGGGATCCCTGTGGGATCCAGCCTGAACTGTCAGTTGAACATCCATCTTGCAATCCAGGGAGGTCACAGATTGCAGACTGTGAGAGGGTGCAAGACGGGCTGAGGGACATCCCTCACCCCGCCCATGCACGAATTCCATGCACTGGGCCTCGAGTTACATAATATTCCCCCAAACCGTCCTATTGCAATGGTCTTTGTGTGCCTGGCTTCTTTCACGGACCGTGATGTTTTCAAGGTCTGTGGTGCTGTGAAATCTGTCAGTCCTTCATTACTTTCTATTACTTTCTATTGTACCTCATCACTACTATTCCCTTGCATGGGTAGATCACGCTTTCTGTACCCATTCCACGGAAGGATGCTTGAGCCGTGCCTGCGTTTGGTCTGTTATGAACAAAGCTGCTCTGAACAGTCACAGGTTTGCATTCCTGTTGAGGCCCCTGCACAGCGATGTCGTCAATCCGGTGCCGCTCCCTCCGCTTTAACGCTTGTTGTCATGTGACCTCCTGACCTCCCGGCCCTAAGCTGCTCTTCCTTCGAAGAACACGGCCGGTCCCACCTCCTACCCTGTTGCACAATCCAGGAACTCACTGTGATCCTGGCACTGCCCTCCACGCCCCCCTCCTCCGCCCACGGCGGCCCAGGGCCCGTGCAGCTGCCGCCCCGGGAAAAGTGCTCCCCGGAAGCACTTTGCTGGAATTCCCAAACCCATCATGCCATTCATTCCTTCCTCCTGTTTTCCTCCAAGCAACCGTGCTCCCCTCATCCGCTTCTTTCTGTGAGCGGAGACCGTCTCCCTCAGCTCCCGCCAATGAGGGGACCTGGGAGTAGATTCTGATGGGATCCCTCCAGAGGGCCGGGCGCCCTGCTGTGCCGAGCGGAGATGCCAGCGGTGCCCTCGGGAGGCCTCTGAAGGCTGGAGCCACTGTCAGGACAGACATCCTGGGCCTCGTCTGCTCTCCGGTCCCATGAATTAGGGCAACAGCGAGAGGTAAAGCCGGGCGGTGGACTCTTGGTTAGCCACGGACCAACTCCACGCTTGACCCGTGACCATGCACCGGTTCCCACACTTGTCTGATCCTCAGAATCACCCGGAAGCTTTTCAGTGTAAAGATACAGCTTCCTCGGTCCTGCCCCAGACCCCGCAAATCAGAATCTCCTCATGGACAGAAGTGCCAGCTTAGCCCTTCCACCTGGGCCGAATCTCGGCTCCGCCCCTAACTCCCCATCCCTGGACCACTCAGGCCACCTCCCATCTGTGTACCGAGGACCACACTTAAGGCTGCTGGTGGCGACCCCAGGCGATGCTTGGGAAAGTGTCACACCCACTGGCAGCCGTCTGATGAAAATGATGATGACTAAATACTAGCCCTGGACTCTGAATTGTCTGAAATGCCTAGTATTGTTGTGGAGGGCAGGGGTATTGGTTCTAATAACACACACACACACACACACACACACACAAACAGGGCAGTCAGCTGACTCCCTCTCTGTCTGACGGGGGAGTAACTGCCATCCGCTTCGCCTGACGTTTGCCTAAGAAGCACACCGCGGAGACTGTACAGGAATGAAGGAGCCCGCTCCCTGGACCAGCATCCGTCCAGTTGAGAACGAAACCCCACGCCCGGCCAGGCTCCGCTTTGCTGAGAAAGGCTGGTATTTTTGTCTTTGAAAAGGTGAATCTTTGGGCAAATCGATAGGAAAACAGGTTTTAACCCGGAGACTCCAGAGAGCTGTGACGTTTACAGGAATGTGGCTTTGGGACTTGGTGGGAGGGGCTAGAATTCTGCTTGCATTAAAAAAAATTATATATATATATATATATATATATATTTGAGAGAGGAAGAGGGAGAGGGAGAGATAAAAACATCAATGATGAAAGAGACACATCCATTGGCTGCCTCCAGGGCCGGGGATCCAGTCTGAAACCAAGGTACATGGCCTTGACTGGAATTGAACCCGGGGCCCTTCAGTCTGCAAGCTGATGCTCTATGCACTGAGCCAAACCGGCTAGAGCCCGCTTGCTTTTCAGTGGCCTCTCCTCGTCCTGGGCTCAGCCTTCGCAGAATCGATAAAATAATCTACACCAAGTCTTCGCCCAGCACCAGACAACGTGAGCTGCTGCCGTGTGATACACCGAGCTCAGGACTGGGCCAAGAGCAAATCCATCACCACCGCCGTCCGCTTTCTGAGCATCTGGACCCTGGACCCGGACCGGGGGCTGGGTCCCAAGCTCTGGGGCCCCAGACAGAGAGGCTCTGCCCGCTCCAGGCCCTTCGGGATGGGCTGGGAGGGCCTAGTAACTCAGGGAAGGGAAGGAAGGAACAGTCTCTGCTTGGGAGGGAGGGTTCCCAGCCAAGGCCTCTTTGTGTCTGCCCGGGAAGGGCTGAGTGAGAGGCAGCGAGGGGAGGGGGGGAGGGAGAGGGGGTGAACAGCACAAACAAATACAGAGACCTCCTGGGGCCGCTATTGTGAGAGCACTTGCATCCCATTGAGATGGGGAAGCAAAATAAACTGCTCGCCTGACACCAGGCCCAGAGCCCCGACCTGCTCCAGCCCTCTCTCTGGGACGCCCCCCTCCCGGGAGCAGCGAAGGGGCAGGTTCGATCAGTCCTGGCCGCTGTGGGGAGAAGGGGATTGGGGGGCGGGGGGAAGGTGGGGGAAACAGGTCCTCCAGGTGGGGGCGGGGCTGCCCAGGAGCTGGGGCACCGGGCTGTGGACCACCCTGGGCTTTCTCCACGCTGCCAGCACCGCGTCCCCGCCCTTCCCGCGGCTTTCCGGCCAACAATGGGCCCGGCCCAGCGGCTGGGCAGCTCGGGGACACACCCGGCCGGTGGGTGGGTGGGGAGGCTGTTTGGCTCTGTGGGAGGAGGGGCGCTGTGCCAGCCCCGGGCAGGAGGGACTGGGTAGGACTGGTGGCTTTGTGGAGCCTCCGGCGTGTCCCCCCCATGTTATAGGGACTGGCAGCTCAGCTCTGCTGCTGCCTTTGAGACAGACGACTGTTAAGATCTTTCTGGAAGCAGAGACAACTTTCATGGGAAAGAGCCTTGGCTCTTCTTTTCTCTCTCTCTTTTTTTTAAAAAATTATTTTATTGACTTTTACAGAGAGGAAGGGAGAAGGATAGAAAGTTAGAAACATCGATGAGAGAGAGACATCCATCAGCTGCCTCCAGCACGCCCCCTACTAGAGATGTGCCCGCAACCAAGGTACATGCCCCCAACCAGAATCGAACCTGGGACCCTTCAGTCCGAAGGCCAACGCTCTATCCACTGAGCCAAACCGGTCTTGGCTCTTTCTCTTTTTTAAAAATATATTTTATTGATTTTTTACAGAGTGGAATGGAGAGGGATAGAGAGTTAGAAACATCAATCAGCTGCCTCCGGCACACTCCCTACTGGGGATGTGCCCACAACCAAAGTACATGCCCTTGACCGGAATCAAACCTGGGACCTTTCAGTCCACAGGCCGACGCTCTATCCACTGAGCAAACTGGTTTAGGCTCGGCTCCTCTTTAGCTGGTGTTGCTAAGCGTCCCTGTGTAGGCCAGGGCAACCCCCAACCCAGGAAACACCGGCCCAACAGCTCTGAAACCCCTGGAAAGACCGAACCCCAGGCACTCACCTTAGGGTTCCCCGTTAGAGCAGCCTGCCACCTGGCTGGCCACCGTGCCTCGTGCCACCTGCCCACCTGCTCGGCCGGGAACTGGGAGATGCGGGCGGGGGCGGGGAAGGGGTGGTAAGGAGCCATGTGACATGAATCACGTGATATACGAGCTCAGGGCGGGGCAGAGAGTAAATCCTGGTGGAACGGTAGCAACCCTTTCTGGAAGCTGTTTGAGGCTTATGTTGGACAGGTGGAAATCCGGACGGTGGTGCGGCCGGACTCAAACCCGGCAGTCTGACGCGGTAGCCGCCCTCAGCAGCCACGTGATTTCTATTATCATCACTGCCTCTTAGCGTGCTCCTATGGTCAGGGGATTTCAGACTCCTATTGGACAAAGAGAGGGCTATTCTTTTTTTTTTTTAAATATATTTTATTTTATTTTATTACAGAGAGGAAGGGAGAGGGATAGAAAATCAGAAACATCGATGAGAGAGACATCCATCAGCCACCTCCTGCATGCCCCACACTGGAGACATGCCCACAAGCAAGGCACATGCCCCCGATCAGAATCGAACCTGGGACCTTTCAGTCCGCAGGCCGACGCTCTATCCACTGAGCCAAACTGGTCTTGGCGAGAGGGCTATTCTTGACGCGTATAAAAGAAGCTGCGAGCTTGGTTTGGGTTGGAACATTCCTCTAAAGACTAGGGGAGCCCTGCACAAACATTAGAGTTAACAAATGATTGAATTTCTAAAAATAGTGCCAAGAAAGCCTCCTGCCCCACCCCACACCTGTTAAGATAAACTCACCTGTGTCTGAGCATCCCCTCCCGGCTCACCGATGAGGGAGGACACGGAGGCTCCCGGAGCCGGTGGTTCTTCGGGTCGAAGTGGCACTAACTCTGAGTAACACTCACTGAGGTTTCCTGAGCGATGGCTCTGCGCTGCTCGTGTTCTAATAACGAAGCAACCCTGTTCCGAGGGACGGTATGATTCTGTCCATTTTTCAGTTAAACAAACTGAGGCCCAGAGGGGCTAACTAATGGGCCTTCAGACACACAGCTTGCTGAAACCGGTTTGGCTCAGTGGATAGAGCGTCGGCCTGCGGACTGAAAGGTCCTGCGTTCGATTCCGGTCAAGGGCATGTATCTGGTTGCGGGCACATCCCCAGTAGGGGGTGTGCAGGAGGCGGCTGATCTATGTCTCTCTCTCATCAATGTTTCTAACTCTCTCTCCCTCTCCCTTCCTCTTTGTAAAAAATCAATAAAATATATTAAAAAAAAAAAAAAAAAAAAGACACACAGCTGGGGGGGAGCCCGGGTCTGGGGCACAGTGATCAGGCGTGTTTTTCTAGCCTGAGCTTTGGCCTCCTCCCGGGTCCGGTGCAGCGACCATCACCTGTCACGTGGGAGGCGGTTAGCGCGAAGCCCGGCGCTCCACCCCGAGACCTCCCTCCGGGGAGCAGAGACACCGGAAAAGCCGCTTGCCGCGTCTGAGGTGATGTTCCACGTGAGGCACGCCAGGAATGCACCGGGCAGGCCGGGATGGGCCCAGCAGGACAGGCTGGGAGAGGGTGTGTCTCGGGCTCGCCTTTGATTCAGGGCCAGGCAGCCCTCGGGAAATTCACGCGGGAACTCCCAGGAGCCGTGGACCCCTGGTTTCCAGCAGCGAGGTCACCACCGCCCGTTCCTCCGGGGAATAAATAAACAAATGGGGCCGGATCCTCTCTGCACGCCGCCTCCCTGAAGCCTCGGACACTGCGCAGACCTCGGCCGGCCCCGGCTGCAGAAGTGGGGAGGGCCTGGCGCATTTGGGGCGCGCTCCGTGGGTGGGAGGCGCTGGGGAGCACGATTGGAAGGCGGGGTGTTCTGGGAGGGACACAGAGCGGTGGGCGAGCACAGGTCGGCCACCAAGGGCCACGGGCTCCCGACACAGACTTGTGAGCTTTGCTGAGCGTGTGTGAGGGCTAGCCACGGAGTGAGTCAGTGCGAGGTGGCCAGTCATGGGAAATGCCACAGAGAGCGCCAGAGAAGGGCTGACGATCAGCCACGGCTGTGGTCACCGCGGGCCCAAGGGGCGATGCTGGTGTGGCTGGAGGTGGAAGTTTGGGGGACACGGGCCTTCAGGAAGGGGTTCCTGACCTGTGTTCTCCAGCTGCGAACTAACTGTGCGACTGTCCTGATAACAGTCTGCTTCCAGCTATGTGCAACTGGCCCAGGACGGGGGTTACGGATGGTGTGTTTGTGTGCTCCCAATGCATGTGAGAGCTCGAGCCCCCAACAGGAAGGGACTGGGAGGGAGGGAGGGAAGGAGGGCCTTTGGAAGGCAGTGAGGTCACGAGAGAGAGAGCCTGGAGGATGGAATCTGTACCCTTCGCAGCGGCCTGGGTTTGATCTGACTCCATTTTGGTTATTGGGAGTCGGGCTGGCGCTTTTACGAATGGGGCCGATCTTTAGGGTGTGGAGGGCAGGGGAACAGGAAGGCACACACGTGTGTACGAATAAAGCACGCACTTTATTCACCGAGTCGTGAGTACAACAGAGACGGGGTGGGGGG
>PVJN01017708.1:0-40133 GCA_004026805.1 Lasiurus borealis
TGTAATGTACACTTTAAGTGTGTACAGTTTTGTCAATTATATCTAAACTAGAGGCCTATTGTATGAAATTTGTTCATGGGTAGGGTCCCTAGGCCTTATGGCTGCTGGCCTGGGCCTTTTTTCTGGCTACCAGCCAGGGCCTCTCTTCCCCGGCTGCTGACCAGGGCCTTCCTTCATTCTGTGCCACCCACTGGTGGTCTGTGCACATCATAACAAGTTGTCGAATTCCTGAGGGGACACTTTACATATTATCCATATATATATATAAAGCTGGGGTGGGGGGATGGAGTATGGGGAATAAGGCCACAGACCCAGGAAAAAGGAAGACTTAAATGAGAGAGTGGAGGAGAGGAAGCAGCAAGGAATGACTTCAGATCACAAAGGGCTTTGGGTGCCATCCATAGGAATCTAGACATTTGTTTGTTTATGCATTCACTTTATAAGTAGAATTAGTAACATGAATAGGGCTGATCTTTGGGAAGATTTGTTTGACATAACATGCAGAATGGATTGGATTGGCTGAAGACTGCAGAGGAGACCATTTGTGTACTGTTGTAGTCATCCAGATGAAAGGCAGTGAGGATTTGAAGGAGGGTACTGGCAGTAAAAATTGAATGAAAGATCTTTGAGGCTCTTAGAAACAGAAAATTGGAAGATCTTGGTTGTAGATTTTATGTGAGGAGCAAGAGAGAAAGGAGCTGGGAAGATTTCAACACTCGGCCCTAAGGCACTGGAAGATATGATGTCATTAACAAAGAGAAAAGAGGAAAGGGACATTGTGATAGGCCAGGAAAGTGTTTGGCTGGGGCTGCCTGGTGGACAGTTAGAAATGTGGACATGGAGTTTAGGAAAGAAATTGAAATTGGAAATGTAGATTTGAGAGACACCTTCCCAGATGTTACTAGTTGAAGCCATGGACTTAAATGAGAATGTTGTGAAATAAAGCTAAGTGATTCATGTATACAGCTTGGAATGAATGAATGGGAAAAAACAAGTATACAGCTTGGAAAACTTCTGCATATGTAGTGCCAAAGGAAGGCAAGTCAGTAATAGAGGCAGCAAAAGAATATGCTGCAAGGGGTAAGAAACCAGAAGAATGAAATGGCCTTGAAACCAAAAGCAAAGAAAGTTTCCAGCAGAGTGTTCAGTTAGCTTTAGAGACTAAAGATGAAAATCAATGATTTACATGCTTGCCATTCCATATGTATATGACTAACTGGTAACCAGCTAACACGTAACTATGGTCATCATTTTCTATATTTAACAAACATTACTTTTGTGCACTAAAATTACTTAAAGGTGTTAAATAGACAAAAGATGCATCACAGGCAGAGTTGTTCTGTGGCTGCCAAACACACACACAACATACACACACCTACACCTGGGGTTATATTGCTAGACTGTATGGTAAGATAGACAGTTTCATGTGCTTTTTCCTTCCAGCCAGAATTTAAACATCTATGCTATGTATTACTATCCTGGGATATCTAGAAAAATTCCAATAAGTAGGAGATTTGGAAAATAAAATATTACATATAAAATTATGTTATGGGTACACTCCAACTGCCTGGTTGCCAAAGCTTTAGGAATTGCTACAACTACAGTGAAAATACAAGTTTATGAGATGGAGCAGCAGCCATTAAGCTGTGCAGTGAGAATCTCTTCAACTATTCTCACTTTGTGTGTGTGTGTGTGTGTGTGTGTGTGTGTGTGTGTGTGTTTTGGTATTTTTTATTTTGTTTTGTAGTATCTTAGCCTATTCTGGCTGCTATAACAAAATACCATAGACTGGGTGGCTTAAATAAGAAATATTTATTTCTTGTAGTTCTTTAGCTGGGCAGTCCAAGATTAAAATGCCAGCAGTGAGAGAGCTCTCTGGGATCCCTTTCATAAGAGCACCAGTCTCATTCATGATGTTTTTACCCTCATGTACTAACTTCTTAAAGACCCCTCCTCCTAATACCATCATGTTGAAGGTTAGAATCTCAACATGTAGATCTTTGAGAGCACATAAGCATTCAGTTCATACCATGGGATAATGCTGCATTTTTGGGAACTAAAGAAAATGTTTTGCTTTATTTTTTTTTATAAAAACGTGCTACACATGTTAAAGTTCATTTGGGTTGGGAATCAATTATGCTTTTTTTCCGGTTATATATCAGAGTTTGTAATAAAAATTTGGGGGAAAATATAAGCCACTTTACATAACCTATTTTTCCCCCAATAAGCAACTAAAGTACTTTAATTTAGGTAATGGGGGTATAATTGTAGAGTCAATTTTGTTATTCTTATCCTACCTCAAGATAATTTAAACAGTAAAAATAATAAATTAGTTTCTCACTCGCTCTTGATTAGAGCTACAGAGTGAGCTTTTTAAAGCTGCAGCATTGATTGGCTTAAAAATAGATTCAGAAATGCATTAAGTACGGACTTTAACAAAATTGTAAAAATTTTAAAATAAGCACGGCTTTCAGATGTGCTTAAGGACTCTCAATTTTTTTTATGTCAGCATTCTAAACTCACATTTATATTTTGTTTTTCAGTGGGAAACAATGAAGTGTATTTTGAATAAGATGGCTCTCAGATTATAGCATTGATTTTTTTGTTTTATTTGTTTATAGCTGCTGGGTGAACTGATCCTGGATAGACACAATTTTGCCATTATGACAAAGTACATCAGCAAGCCAGAGAACCTCAAACTGATGATGAACCTCCTTCGAGATAAAAGTCCCAATATTCAATTTGAAGCCTTTCACGTCTTTAAGGTAAAGTGTAAGCTACATAAATAAAGTGGGCATTTGTATTCTAGTTTCAAGTGGCAAACTCCATTTTAGGCAGTCTTTTGTTTTGCATGACTTAATTTAAATTTTAGAGTTATATTAATGAATGCCCATTTCTTTCTAAAAGGTTTCTAACTAATTCATATCTCTAAATATTTTCTTTCTTTTTTTATTAAGAAAACTAGAGGCCTGGTGCATGAAAATTCATGCACTAGAGGGGGTCCCTTAACCTGGCCTGTCCCCTCTCACAGTCTGGGAGCCCTCAGGGGCAGGAGATGACCCCGTGATCAGGGGAAGATGATGCCCCAATCACATCTCTGCCTCTGCACTGCCGGCAGTGCAAGTATCTGCCAGCCCTGGTTACCTGAGCCTCGGATGGCCCTGAGGAGTTGAGCAGCAATCATCCAAGGCTTGCCTGTGCCTTGGGCCAGCCCTGGGAGGCTGGGCAGCCAACAACTGAGGGGGCTGAGGAGATTGGGGGACTTTGGAAGTAGGTGCAATGGGTTGACGGACCCACCTGGGGGCGGTCCCAGCCATGCTGTGTTCCTGCCACCCCAGCAGGGCTGAAGGGACTGGGCACTGCTATCTTGTGGCTATAGGTGCTAACATCTTTGAGGGCTTGGCAGTCAATTAGCATATTCCCTCCTTATTGGCTGTGGGCACTGTCATCTTTGTGAGGGTGTGATGGTTAATTGGCATATATTCCCTCTATTAGATAGATAGGTAGATACTGTTTACTAAATGTTACTAAAATAATCAGTGATTGAGCTAGAACCCAAATCCTGAGTGTGAGAATTTGAATGCTTTATTTTCTGCCTTACATATTTCTCTGAACCTTAAATGTAGTAATGAAGAAACATGTGGGTACTATTTACTTTTATGACTTATTCATAAATATTTTTGTAAATGCATTTTCCTGTGAAAGAAAGCTAGTCCCTGTAATATTTGCTATCTCTCCCTAATACTTTTTTCATTAGTATCCTATATAATAAAAGCCTAATATGCAAATAGACCAAACGCTAGAATGACCAGCCACTATGACATGCGCTGACCACCAGGGACAACCGGCAGTGGCGACTGGGGGCAGGGGCCAACTGATGGGCAGCGCCAGGCCACCAATCAAGGCGGGTGCCAGCTGGGGTGCCTCGATTACCCTGCCTGCTGGCCCTAATCTCCAGCCAGGCCTAGGGATCCTACCCTATATATTGGGAACAGTCTCTAAGATTTAAAAATTAAACCAAGGCTACTTTTTTTTAAAATATATCTTATTGATTTTTTACAGAGAGGAAGGGAGAGAGATAGAAAGTCAGAAACATCGATGAGAGAGAGACATCCATCAGCCGCCTCCTGCACACTCCACAGTGGAGATGTGCCCGCAAGCAAGGTACGTGCTCCCAACCAGGATCGAACCTGGGACCTTTCAGTCCGAAAGCCGACGCTCTATCCACTGAGCCACGCCGGTCTCAGCTGGCAAGGCTACTTTAAACTTGAAAAAAACAGGATGACACAGCTATGACATGCATGGACTCTGGCTTGCACATTTTGTGGTCTGCTCTGATTCTGACATTTATAACTGTGTGACAAAGCCAATTACTTAACTTCTCTCTGCTTCAGTTTTCCATTCATAAGACGGGGAAAATGGGACTACTGCCTCAGAAAGATCATGTTATGTACTACTCTTTATAATCAGGGCAAAAATATGTAGCCACCCATACAACAGCAAGATGCCTTTCACCTGTATGAATAGTGTGTTCACTGGTGCATATAGCATCCTGGATTGTGAGAGGGATGTCTGACTGTTGGTTTAGGCCAGCAGGTATTGGGTCTAAATTGGCAGCGGACATCCCCTGAGGGCACAGGCCAGGCTTAGGGCCCCCCACCATGCACAGATTTTGTGCACCAGGCCTATAGTAAGTAATCAAATGGCCTCCTAGAAACTTTAGACAATAGATTTTTATAGATTAGTGCATGGGGGGATGATATGTCCCTCAGCCCAGCCTACACTCTCCAATCTGGGACCCTTCAAGGGATGTCCGACTGCCATATAGGCCCAATCCTAAATGAGCAGTTGTACATCCCTCTCACAATTCAGGACTCCTGGCTCCCAACTGCTCACCTGCCTGCCTTCCTGATTGTCCCTAACCGCTTCTGCCTGCCAGCCTGATCACACCCAATCACTCCCCTGCCAGCCTCATTGATGCCAAACTGATCCCCTGCCAACCTGATTGCCCTTAACTGCCCTCCCCTGCAGGGCTGGTTGCCCCCAACTTTCCTCCTCTGCCAGCCCTCACCTGCAGGCTTGATCGCCCACAACTGCCCTCCCTTGCAGATCCAGTCCCTCCCAGCTACCCTCCCCTGCTGGCCATCTTGTGCTGGCCATCTTGTGTCCACATGGGGCAGCTAGCTTGTATGTTGGAGTGATGGTAAATTTGCATATTACTCTTTTATTAGATAGGATGGTTGAAGAGAAAAATCTAATGTGTAATCCATACTTCTAACTATTGTAAAGACTTTAGTAAGTTTTCTTTTCCTGTGTTCATATTTGAAAGGGTTTTTTCCTATAGCTATATTCACATTGTATACAAAATTCATATACTGATTTTATAACTGAATGCTATAACATCAGTAATAATTCATTATCATGATATGTCATTTTTAGAGCTAGTAGTTTTATTTACATCATAGTTTATCATTGGGTATATTTATTTTAGTTTACTTAAATATTCCTGCAGGCTTGGTGGGCTTTTTTTAGTCTTTATAATGTATATGCATTAATTGAATTTATCAGTCTATATACAGACACATGGCAATTTATAAGATACTAGGGGCCCAGTACACAAAATTTGTGCATGGGTAGGGAGGGACCCTAGGCCTGGCCAGGGATCAGGGCCAATCTATGGGGCAACTGGTGGGGTGATTGGGGAGGCCCCTGCTGGCACCTACCTTGGCTGGCCTGGTGCTGCCCATTCACTGGTCCTGTCCCCCCACTGCTGCTGCTCGGGGCCTGTGGGTTGGGGGCAGCTCCTGCATTGAACATCTTCCCCCTGGTGATCAGTGTGCATCATAGCGACTTTTGTTCTGCCTGTCTTTACACTGTTCGGTCAATTTGCATATTAAGCTTTTATTATATAGGATTTAATTGTTGCTCTGAAAGGTAATAAAACAGTTTTTATTCATCTTTCAGCCACCAGATCTTCATTGTCCAAACTGTCACTAGAGCAATTTTAATCCAAAATTAATTTATAGAGTCCATTCAATTACATTCAAAATCCCAACAGGAATTTTCCTGAAACTTAACAAGCTAATTCTAAGATTTGTTTTTGAGTGTGTGTGTGTGTGTGTGTGTGTATGTGTGTGTTGTTGTTGTTGTTGTCATTATAGTTGATTGCTTTTTAAACATTTATCTTTATTGTTGAAAGTATTGCAGATGTCCCCTTCTTCCCCTCTTTCATAAATAATGGCCTAGGAGTATTGATGGTAATTTTGAAGAATAGGTAGGATAATTCTCTCTACCAGATTTTAAACTTATTATGCCCAGTCAAAATGGCAGAGTAGGAAAATGGCTATGCTTGTCTTTTCCCATGACCACATCAAAATTACAACTAAACTACAGAACAACAATCATTGAGAACCACCTGAAGTGTAGTGGAATAGAAATCACATAACTAAGGGTATAAGCTACATTGAGCCTGACCAGTGTGGCTCAGTGGTTGAACATGAACCCATGAACTAGGAGATTTGATTCCCAGTCAGGGCTAATGCTTGGGTTGTGGGATCAATTCCCAGTAGGGGGTGTGCAAGAGGCAGCTGATCAATGATTTTTCTTTCACCATTGATGTTTCTATATCTCTCTTCCTCACCCTTCCTCTCTGAAATCAATAAAAATATGTAAAAAAAAGAAGCCACATTGAGACAAGTAGGAGGGGCAAAAACACACAATAGGCTGGCCCCATCCCCATATGTGGCAGTTTTCACAGCTTCACAGATCCCTGCTGAGGAAGAGAGGTTCCAGGCCCACATCATGCTTTCTAGCCCAGGGTTCCAATACAGGGAAGAGAAGTCACCATAAATTCTGGCTGTGAAAACCAATGGGGAGTGACGCTGAGAGGATTCAATCTGGTGAGAAGGAGGGCTACTGGATTCCTAGGCATTAGGGCCTGTGCATAGACATACACACTGATGAACTCAACTGCTCTGAACTCCAGTGCTGTGATTGTGGCTGAAAAAGTACCAGGACATATTGGAGTAACTTGTTTATCTGGCTCAGGGTGAGGGCTGGAAAGGCAGCTTTCTTTCAGACAGATGGGCTGGCAGAGGCCATTGGTCCTCCCACCTAGCCTGCAGGCTCAGGCTAGCACCAAGTCTGAGTCTCCATCAACATGGCTAAAACCATTTGCCCAGCCCTGGTGAGATCCCCACCCAACTTGATGGCCTACCCAGGCCACTTCCAGTGGCTTTTCCATACAAAGAGCTTGTCATGGCTCATGCTTCATACTTTACTAAATTCTCTCAAAGTTTCACAAACTTTAAGTAAGCATATCTGGCCTCATTGTGACCATACTTCTTACTAAGCAACCCCAAGTCTGGCACAAGCACCAACCATCTGCAGATCATATTAAGTGGCCCCGGGCAGGACACAGGCGTTGCACCTGACCCCTTCCTAAGAGACTCCAGAACAAGCACATCCAGAGGCCAGCGTCAGACTACACCAGAGGACCACCCAACCATCTCTACAAACAACACACTTAAAGGGTGGACTCAGAAGGCATTAGAGCCTTGCTAAAGAGAATCCTACTTTATAGGGTGAGCACCTGCACAACAGATCCTCCACTATAGTCATAGTCAGTCCTGAGAGTCAGTCCCTCTCATTGGCATGCCAATAGCAATCAAGGCTCAACTACAGCAGGAGGGCATACACAGCCACAACCCACATAGGGAAACACCTGGGGTACCTGGCTCAGGTGACCAGGGAGGTTGTAACACTGGCATTACAGGACACCTACTACATAAGGCCACTCTACTTAAAGACTAGGAGACAGCTTTACCTAACACAGGAAAAAACACAGGGAGGCAACCAAAATGAGAAACAAACAAATATGTCCCAAATGAAAAGAACAAAACAAAACCCCAGAAAAAGAACTAAACAAAATGGAAACAAGCAATCTACCAGATGCGGAGTTCAAAACATTGGTTATAGGGATGCTCAATGAACTTAGGGAAATGGTGGAGGAAATCAGTGAAAACTTTAACAAAGACATGGAAAACGTGGAAATAGAGATAGGAAACATAAAAATAAACCAGTCAGAAATGAAGAATACATTAGAAGGAATCAACAGTAGATTAGATGAATGGGTATATTGAATCAGCAATTTTAAAGAGAAGATAGCAGAAAAAACTAATCAGAACAGCTAAAAGAAAAAATAATCCAAAGATATGAGGATAGCTTAAGGAGTCTCTGGGATATCAAGTAAACCAAAATTTGCATCATAGTGGTACCAGAAAAAGAAAAGAAAGATCAAGGGACTGAGAACCTATCGGAAGAAATAGTGACAGAAATTTTCCCCTAACCTGCCAAAGTAAATAGACATGTATGTCCAGGAAGTGCAGAGAATCCCAAACAAGATAAACTCAAAGAGGCCTACACCAAGATACACCATAATTAAAATGACAAAGGTTAAGCACAAAGAAATAATCTTAAAAGCAGAAAGAAAAAAACAGATAGTGGCACATAAGGGAGCTCCCATAAAACTATCAGCTGATTTCTCAACAAAAATTTTCTAGGCCAAAAGGGATTGGCCAGAAGTATTCAAAGTGATAAAAAGCAAAGACCTTCAACCAAGATTAATCTAGCCAGCAAAGCGGTCATTTAGAATTGAAGGACAGATAAAGAGCTTCCTAGACACAAAAAAGCTAAAGGAGCTTTTTCACCACCAAATCAATATTGCAAGACATGTTAAATGGACTTTTTTTAAGAAGAAGAAGTAAAAGATAAATATGAATAATAAATGGCACAACTACATACCTATCTATAATTACTTTAAACATAGGTGGATTAAATAATCCAATCAAAAGACATATGATGTCTGAATGGATAAGAAAATAAGACCTACATGTATGCTGCCTACAAGAGACCCACTTCAAATCAAAAGGCATGCAGAAATGAAAGTAAAGGAATTGAAAATTTTTTTTTGTGAAAATGGAAACAAAACAACAAAAAGTGGGGTAGCAGCACTTATATCAGGCAAAATAGACTTTAAAACAAAGGTTAGGCCCTGACCAAATAGCTCAGCTGGTTAGAGCATCATCCTGATATACCAAGGTTGCAGGTTTGATCCTGATTCAGGGCATATATAAGTATCAACCAACGAATGTATAAGTGGAACAACAAATTGTTTCTCTCTCTCTCTCTCTCTCTCTCTCTCTCTCTCTCTCTCTCTCTTTTTTTTTTTTCTTTCTCCCTCCCTCCCTTCCCAGACTTTCCTCCCTATATCTAAAACTCAATTAATAAAATTTTTAAATAAAGGCTATAAGACACAAAGAAGAACCCAACAGTTACACTTTATTTTTCTTTTTTATTATGATACATGTATACATATCTCCCCATTGCCCCCTCCCCAGGCATACCCCGAACTCCCAGTGTCTGTGTTCATTGGTTATGCTTATATGCATGCATAAAAGTCCTTTGGTGGATCTCTTATCTACCCAACTTTCCTTAGACTTCCTGCTGTAATTTGACAATCTGTTTGATGCTTTACTATTTCTCTATCTATCCTTTTGTTCATGAGTTTATAATGTTCTTTATTATCCACAAATGAGTGAGATCATGTGGTGTTTCTCCTTCATTGACTGGCTTATTTCACTAAGCATAAGGCTCTCCAGTTCCATCCAGGTTTCTGCAAATGGTAAGAATTCCTTCTTTTTAATGGCAGCATAGAATTCCATTGTGTAGATGTACCATGGTTTTTGGATCCACTCATCTGCTGATGGGCACCTAGGCTGTTTTCAAATTGTAACTATTGTAAATTGTGCTGCTATGAACATAGGGGTGCATAAATCCTTTCTGATTGGTGTTTGTAATTTCTTAGGATAAATTCCTAAGAGTGGGATTGCTGGGTCAAATGGGAGTTCCATTTTTAGTTTTTTGAGGAAACTCCATACTGTTCTCCACAGTGGCTGCACCAGTCTGCATTCCCACCAACAGTGCACAAGGGTTCCTTTATCTCCGCATCCTTGCCAACACTTGTCGTTTGTTGATTTGTTGATGATTGCCATTCTGACAGGTGTAAGATGGTATCGCATTGTCGTTTAGATTTGCATCTCTCCGATAATTAGTGACTTTGAACATGTTTTCATGTGTCTCTTGGCCTTCCTTCTGTCATCTTTCAAAAAGGTTCTATTTAGGTCCGTTGCACTTTTTTTATTGGATCGTTTATCTTCCTTTTATTAAGTTGTATGAGTTGGCTGTAGATGTTGGAGATTAAACCTTTATCAGTGATAACATTTGAAAATATGTTCTCCCATACAGTGGTCTTTCTTGTTGTTTTGTTGATAGTTTCTTTTGCTGTGCATAAGCTTTTTATTTTGATGTAGTCCCATTTGTTTATTTTTTCTTTAGCTTCCATTGCTTTTGGAGCAATGTCAGTGAAGAAGTTCTTTCGGCATATGTCTGTGATTGTGTTGCCTGTGGATTCCTCTAGTATTTTTATGGTTTCCCATCTAATATTTAAGTTCTGTATCCATGTTGAGTTTATTTTTGTATGTGCTGTAAGTTGGTGGTCCAGTTTCATTTTTTTGCATGTATCTGTCCAATTTTCCCAACACCATTTATTGAAGAGGCTATCTTGGCTCCGTTGTATGTTCATGCCTCCTTTGTCAAATATTAATTGAGCATAGTGGTTTGGGTGGCTATCTGGATTCTCTATTCTATTCCATTGGTCTATATGTCTGTTCTTGTGCCAGTACCAGGCTGTTTTGAGAACAGTTGCTTTGTAATATAGCTGGAAATCTGGTATTGAGATCCTACCTACTTTATTCTTCTTTCTCAGGATTGCTGTAGCTATTCGTGGTCTTTTTTTGTTCCAGATGCATCTTTGAAGAATTCTTTCTAGGTCTGTGAAATATGTTGTTAGTATTTTAATGGGTAGTGCATTGAATCTATAGCTTGCTTTGGGTAGTATGGACATTTTAATGATGTTGATTCTCCCAATCCATGAGCATGGTATGCTCTTCCATCTGTTAACATCTTCCTCTATCTCTTTTTTCAGTGTCCTGTAGTTTTGATCTTTTACCTCCTTAGTTAGGTTTATTCCTAGGTATCTTAATTTTTTTGGTGCAATGGTAAATGAGATTGCTTTCTTCGTCTCTCTTTCTATAATTTTGTTATTAGTGTATAGAAATGCCACAGATTTCTTGGCATTAATTTTGTATCCTGCTACATTGCCAAATTCATTTATTAAGTCAATTAGTTTTGGATGGAGTCCTTTGGGTTTTTTATGTACAGAATCATGTCATCTGCAAATAAGGACAGCTTTACTTCCTCTTTTCCAATTTGGATGCCTTTTATTTCTTCTTCTTGTCTAATTGCAATGGCTAATACTTCCAGTACTATGTCGAACAGGAGAGGTGAGAGTGGGCATCCCTGTCTTGTTCCTGTTCTTAGGGGAAATGGTTTTAGTTTTTGCCTGTTGAGTATGATGTTAGCTGCAGGTTTATCATATATGGCTTTTGTGATGTTGAGGTATGATCCTTCTATTCCCACTTTGCTGAGAGTTTTTATCAAGAAAGGATGTTGGATTTTGTCAAATGCTTTTTCTGCATCAATTGACATGATTAAGTGTTTTTATCTCTCAATTTGTTTATGTGATGTATCACATTTGTTGATTTGCGGATATTGTACCATCATTGCATTCCTGGGATGAATCCTACTTGTTCATGGTTTATGATCTTTCTGATGTACTGCTGGATCCGATTTGCTAGAATTTTGTTGAGGATTTTGGCATCTATGTTCATGAGATATATTGGCCTATAATTCTCTTTCCTTGTGTTGTCTTTATCTTATTTGGGTGTTAGGGTGATGCTGGCTTCATAGAAGGTGTTTGGAAGTGTTCCTTCTTCTTGAATATTTTTGAATAGTCTGAGGAGGATATGTTTTAATTCTTCCTTGAATGTTTGGTAAAACTCTCCTGTGTAGCCATCTGGTCCCGGGCTTTTGTTTGCTGGAAGCTTT
This sequence comes from Lasiurus borealis, assembly GCA_004026805.1. Taxonomy (NCBI): domain Eukaryota; kingdom Metazoa; phylum Chordata; class Mammalia; order Chiroptera; family Vespertilionidae; genus Lasiurus; species Lasiurus borealis. The sequence continues at coordinate 12,007 of PVJN01017708.1, forward strand.
TTGATGACTGCTTCAATTTCTTCCATAGTTATTAGACTGTTGAGATAATTAGATTCTTCCTGATTGAGTTTTGGAAGGTTATATTTTTCTAGGAATATGTCCATTTCTTGCAGGTTGTCCAATTTGTTGGAATAGAGTTGTTCATAGTATTTTTTAACAATCTTTTTATTTTGGCAGGGTTTGTTGTTATTTTTCCTCTTCCATTTCTGATTTTGTTTATTTGGGTCTTCTCTCTTTGCTTCTTGGTGAGCCTGGCTAGAGGTCCATCAATCTTGTATATCCTTTCAAAGAACCAGCTCTTCGTTTTGTTGATCTTTTGAATTGTTCCTTTGGTCTCCATGTTGTTTATCTCTGCTGTGATTTTTACTATTTCCTTCCTTCTGCTTACACTGGGCTTTTCTTGTGGCTCTCTTTCTAGCTCTTTGTGTTGTAGGGTTAGGAAATTTATTACCATTGTTTCCTGTTTTTTGCAGTAGGCTTGTAGGGCTTTGAACTTTCCTCTCAAGACTGATTTCACTGTGTCTCATAAATTTTGTATTGTTGTGTTGTCATTGTCATTTGTTGCCATGATGTTTTTTATTTCTTCCTTGATCTTCTGGTTACCCAGTCATTATTTAATAGCATGCTGTTTAGTCTACATGTGTTTGATTTCTTTATATTGTTTTTATTATAGTTTTATGCCACTGTGATATGAAAAAAATGCTTGATATGATTTCTATCTTCTTGAATTTGAAGAGACTTTGCCTATGACCCAACATATAGTCTATCTTTGTAAATGATCCATGTGTACTGGAGAAGAATGTATATTCAGTGGCTTTGGGGTGTAATGTTCTGAAGATGTCAATTAATTCCATCTGGTCTAGTGAATCATTGAGGATCAATGTTTCTTTGCTGATTTTTTGTTTAGAGGATTTGTCCAGTGGTGACAGTCAGGTATTAAAGTCTCCTACTATGATTGTATTACTGTCTATCTCTCCCTTAATATCCTCCAGGAGGTTTTTTTTTTTAATGTATTTAGGTGCTCCTATATTGGGTGCGTATACATTACCAGAGTTATTTCTTCTTGTTGGATTGATCCCTTTAGTATTATGAAGTGGCCTTCTTTATCTCTTGTTATGTCCTTCACTTTGAGATCTAATTTGTCAGATTTAAGTATTGCAACCCCAGCTTTTTTTTCATTCTCATTTGCCTGAAATACTATCTTCCATCCCTCCACCCTCAATCTGTGTGCATCTCTTTTCCTGAGGTGAGTTTCTTGTAGACAGCAGATATATGGATCATGTTTTCTCATCCAATCATTTATCCTATGTCTTTTGATTGAAGCATTTAATCCGTTGACCTTTAAAGTTATTATTGATAGGTACTCTACAACAGTGGTTCTCAACTTGTGGATCACGGCCCACAGTTTGAAAACTGCTAGCAAGGTCGCCTTAGACCATCGGAAAACAGATATTTACATTATGATTCATTAACAGTAGCAAAATTACAGTTATGAAGTAGCAACGAAAATAATTTTAAGATTGGGGGTCACCACAACATGAGGAACTGTATTAAAAGGTCACAGCATTAAAAAAGGTTAAGAACCACTGTCTTAGGCTCTCCTCTTGCTTTTAAATTTTTTACTTGGGTATTTTTTCCTAACTTGTCTTCTAGCTCACTGATGCAGTCCTCTGCTTCTTCCAGTCTACTTTTGATGCTTTCTATTGAGTTCTTTATAGCAGTGATGTCATTTTTCATTTCTTCTTGATTATTCTGCATTTCTTCTTGCTGCTTCTTCATTTCCTCTTGCGTCTTCTTCATTTCCTCTTGGGTTTTCTTCATTTCTTCTTGGGTTTTCTTCATTTCCTCTTGGGTCTTCTTCATTTCCTCTTGGCTCTTACACACATTGTCGATTTTGTCTTCCATTCTTTTCATCCACCTTATCATTTCTCTGAACTCTTTCTCTGGCAGGCTTATTTATGCTTCTATTTCGTTTACTTCCTTTTCTGGTGATACCTGCCTTTCTGTCATATGTGGGCTGTTACTTCTTCTGCCCATGGTCTTTCTTCTCCGGGTGTCTGGTTATGTAGTTCTCTCTCCTACGTTGATTCAAAGGCACAAACTACAACACAACCAGGTACAACACAAGGCATTTATCCCAGGTGAAATCTGATCTTTCCATGTGCCTTGTGGAGTTCCTCTGAGTCCATGTGTCTGCGCTGATTGGAGAGCAGTGTTCTGGGTCCCCCGGCTCTTCGGTGTGTTCTACAGCTAGCTTTTCAGACTGCCGCAGACATCCACTTCTCTCTGCAAGATGGTGCGGTCTCCGCATTCGTACTGGTGGCTCCGGCAGACAAAAAACCCGTGCCAGTGGGGCTGCCTGGTCAGGGGAGCCCCCTACAGTAGTCCTGCACCTTCTCCTGGAGGATAACTGACTCTTAACTTGCCAACAAACACTCCCAGTGCGACTCAGCTGCTCTCTCTCCCTCTGCCCAGCGACAAGGCTCCCGATGCATCCATCTATTCCGCCACCATTTTTCCTCTCCAATTTCACTTCTTGATATTTTTCTGAACAAACCACAAACACTAATTCAAAAATTCATATGCATCCCTATGTTCATTGCAGCATTATTTACAGTAGCCAAGATATGGGAGCAACCTTAGTGTCTATCAAAAGATGCATGGATAAAGAAGTAGTGCATATATTCAATGGAATATTACTCAGCCATAAAAAGAATCTTGCCATCTGCAACAACATGGATGGACCTAGAGGGTATTACGTTAAGGGAAATAAGCCAGAGAGAAAGACAAATGTCATATGATTTCACTTATTTGTGGAATCTAAAAAACAAAATAAATGAACAAACCAAACAAATTACATTTTGATGGTTGCCAAGTGGGAGGGGGTTGGCTGGATGAACAAAAAAAGAGGAAGAGAATAAGGTGCGACATTGTCAGTTATAAAAACAGTCACAGGGATGTAAAGTAGAGTACAGTGGTACCTCGAGATATGAGTGCCCTAACATACGAGATTTTTGAGATATGAGCCATTGGAGAGCGATTTTTTGCTTTGAAATACGAGCAACATTTGAGAAATGAGTAATCACACCGATTGGTGGGCTGCACACGACCCACCAGATTACCAGGACTCAAGCGTCTCAGTTTCCCATGCCTCAGTCAGTGTGCTTGTTTACCTCATTGTCGAAGCATCTTTTGTGCATTTACATACTTTATCACATTTCTTTTTATAACCATGGGTCCGAAGAAAGCGAGTGAAAAGGTCAGTGCTCAGAAGAGGATGATGTCTATTGAATTAAAGCGTGAAATCATAAAAAATATGAGCAAGGTGTGCAAGTGGCAGACTAGCGAGGCAATAAGGGCATAGTACTTCAACAATATGAACTGTGCTTAAACAGAAGGAGTCGATAAAGGGTATAACACCAGCTAAGGGCATTACAATAATTTCTAAGCTCTGTAGCTCTCTCCATGAAAAGATGGAGAATCTACTGATGGTGTGGGTGATGGAGAAGCAGCTTAAAGGAGATACATTAAAACAGGGCATCATATTCGAGAAGGTGCAAGCGATTTACGGTGATTTGCTGGAGCAGACCCCGTGCACTTCCATGGACAAAGCATCAAAAGACTCATTTAAAGCCAGTAGAGGCTGGTTTGATAACTTCAGGAAAAGGTCCAGCATTCACTCCATCGTCAGGCATGGTGAGGCAGCAAGTTCAGATGTGAAGGCAGCTGAGGATTACCTCAAAACTTTTTCCGAACTGATAGAAGCCTAAAGATATATCTGCCAACAAGTCTTCAACTGTGACGAGACAGAGCTTTTCTGGAAGAAGATGCCGAATAGGACTTATATAATGGCAGAGGAGAAGGTGATGCCAGGACACAAACACACGAAGGATAGGCTAACTCTCGCACTGTGCGCCAATGCGAGTGGCGACTGCAAGATCAAGCCTCTGCTCGTATACCATTCGGAAAACCCCAGAGTCTTTAAGTCACATAAGATTTTAAAAGATAAACTGCAAGTTATGTGGAGGGCAAACCTGAAGACATGGGTCACCAGGCAGTTCTTTGTGGAGTGGGTAAACCTGGTTTTCGGCCCTTCTGTTAAGAATATCTACAGAAAAACAACCTAACCCTGCAAACCCTCCTCGTCCTCGACAATGCTCCTGCTCACCCACCGAATCTCGAAGATGAACTCCTCGAAGAGTTCAAGTTTATAAAGGTTGTCTACCTACCTCCCAACACCACACCCATGGATCAGGAGGTGATTTCTAATTTTAAAAAGCTGTACATCAAGCACCTGTTCCGGCGCTTCTTTGAAGTGATGGAGAACACAAACCTCACCCTTTGAGAGTTCTGGAAGAACCACTTGAACATTGTGATATGCCTCAAAATTATTGATCAGTCCTGGGTGGGTGTTACAATGATGACTTTGACCTCTGCATGGAAGAAGCTGTGGCCTGAGGCCGTAGCCGAAAGGACCTTCAAAGGATTCGAACCCGAGGTGCCAGTGGAGGAGGAGGTAGTGTCTCTGTGAAAATCCATGGGCCTGGAGATGGATGAGAGAGATGTGAATGAGCTCGTCGAGGAGCACTCTCTGGAACTCACCACGGAGGAATTACAAGAGTTGCAGTCTCAGCAACATTCAGAGGTTCTCCAAGAAATTGGTTTCGAGGAGGAGCCAGAGGTGGAGGAGATCTCTACAAGTGAGATAAAGGAGATCTTAGGAATGTGGGAGAGGGTGTCACACTTCATGGAAAAGAAACACCCTGAAAAAGTTGCTACTGGTCGTGCATGGAACTGTTCAATGAAACTTGCCTCACCCATTTCAGAAACATTCTAAAAGGGAGGAAGAGGCAAACCTCATTGGACATGTTTTTTTTTAAATCGGCCAAAAATGCAAAGACCAGTAGCAATTAAGTTCAGTGAAGATTAGTTAAATTACATTCAGTTTAGGGATAAAGTGTAGCATTAAGAGTGTAACGAGTAGGTAAATACACTTTATAAAACCAGTTTATTCCTTTACATTCTCTTTTATTATTATGTTTTTATATAATATTTGTCATTTATAAATACATTTTTCTTATTCAAAAACACATAACAAGAACAACTGGGGTGGCATTTTGGGGGCTGGAACGGATTAACAGCATTTCAATTTATTTCAGTGGGGAAATTTGCTTTGAGATACGAGCAACTTGATATAGGAGCAAGATTATAGAGTGAATTAAATTCGTATCTCAAGGTTCCACTGTATTAAGAAAATAGCTGAAAACTGGTTTGGCTCAGTGGATAGAGCTTCGGCCTGCGGACTGAAGGGTCCTGGGTTCGATTCCGGTCAAGGGCATGTACCTTGGTTGCCAACACATCTCCAGGGGGACATGCAGGAAGCAGCTGATCGATTTCTCTCTCTCATCGGTGTTTAATATATTTAAAAAACAAAGAATGTAGTCAATATTGTAATAACTGTATGGTGTACTAAACTTGTTGGGGTGATCACTTTTTAAGTTACATAAATGTGTAGTCACTATGTTGTATAGCTGAAACTAATATTATATTCTATATTAACTGTAATTGAAAATGAAAATTTACTTAAAAAATAAAGCCTGAAATGCCAACAAAAACGTATGGATTTGTAATAAATGAAGATAATATTGTATTGGCACAGAGATAGACAAATAGGACAACAAAACAGAGTACAGGGCCCAGAAATAAACCTTAGTAAGTATGAAAGTTGATATTTGATAGTGGAAAGATTATAAAAAATCAGTGAAGGAAGAGTTCACTATTCAATAAGTGGTTGAAGGTAAAGGATTATCTGTAAAGGAAGTTCTATGCTCCATTATACTCAGAAATAAATATTAGGTAAAGACCTACTACACTTGAAAAGCAAACATTTTTAACTTTTAAAAATATATTTTATTGATTTTTTACAGAGAGGAAGGGAGAGGGATAGAGAGTTAGAAACATCAATGAGAGAGAAACATTGATCAGCTGCCTCCTACACACTCCCCACTGGAGATGTGCCCACAACCAAGGTACATGCCCTTGACCAGAGTCGAACGTGGGACCTTTCAGTCCACAGGCTGACGCTCTATCCACTGAGCCAAACAGGTTATGGTGAAAATTTTTTAACTTTTAGATGAGAAAATAGGAGACTGTTTTTTTTATTTTAGAGTGGGAAGAATTCCCTTAAAAAGAAATAAAAATCATAAAACCTAATAGAACATATTAATAAACTTGATCACATTAAAATTTAAAACTACTGAAAAAGACATAAGCAGAATGAAAAGACAGGATAGAATGTGATACATATCTATACTAATAAAAGGGTAATAAGCAAATTAGTCAGGACGCCCCCACAGTAATGACCAAACAGAAGGCTGCCTGGGGTGACAAGGCTGGCAGAGGCATTAATGAGGGTCAACCAAATGGCTGAACAGCAGGCTAAGTGGGGCAACTAGGCCAGCATGGGGAGGCGGGGGTTGGGGTGGACCAGGCCAGAAGCAGTGGCGGGTGGGGGGAGAGATTAGGGGTGATCAGGCTAGCAGGCAGAGGCAGTAAGGGGTGATTGGGCTGACAGGAGGTGTATTTAGGGGTGACAGGCAGGCGAGCTGCTAGGAGCCAGCAGTCCCAGATTCTGAAAGGGATGTCTGACTACCAACAGCCAGACATCCCCCAAGGGGTTACAGATTGGAGAGGGTGCAGGCTGGGCTGAGGGGATCCCTCCCCCAAAGCATGAATTTTGTGCATTCGGCCTCTAGTCCTGGATAATAAAAGCCTAATATTCAAATTGTCCCCTCGGGCAGTTGTTCCACTGGGAGTTTGATTGCTTGCTATGATGTGCACTGACCACCGGGGGGTGGCGGGAAACATGGCGTGCATCTGCAACATGGTGCTGGTAGTGGGCAGCAGTGGAAGCACTGCTGGCTCTGATGGGCCCCAACAAGAGTGGGAATACAGCAGGATGGTGGAGCAAGTGAGTGGGTGGCACCAGGCCAAGGTGGGTACAAGCAGGGGCCCCGATTGCTCTGCCAGTTGCCCCTCAGATGGTGACCAGTGGTGGCGGGGGGCAGGACTGCCACTTGGCTCCCAGGCACTGAGGGAGCTGGCCAGGAGGCCTGGCCCAAACCGATTGCCCCACAGATGGTGACCAGCAGCAGTGGCAGGAAGCGGGGCCTCTGCCTGACTCCCAGGCGCTGAGGGATTCAGGCGGGGTTGGAGGGTGCCAATCGCCCCACAGGTGGGATGGTGGAGCAGGTGAAGGGGTGGGGTGGCACCAGGTCATGACAGGATGCCAGGAGGGGCTCCAAGGCTGGGGGTGTGAGCTGGGGCTGTGAGCCTGGGTGAGCAAGCTGGAGCCCCAATCCCTGCAGGCTAGTCCAAGGGACCCCTCCTGTGTATGAATTCATGCACTGGGCCTCTGGTAACTTATAAAAAGACAAACAGTTCAGTATAAAAATGGGCAAAGGATAAAAGTTGATTACAGATGAGGAAACCTAATTGGCCAATAAATAGTTGAAGATGCTCATCTTCCTAGTAATCATGGAAATGTCCATTAAAATATTGATGAGATATCAGTTCACATTCTTTATATTGGCCAAAATGTTTAAGTCTGACAATATCAAATTTTGATAATATTGAAGGCTGTGAGAGCCCTCATATACTGTAAATTAATACAACTACTATGAGAACAGCTTAGTAAAATTAAGAATTGAAAGTGTGCATAAGGAATCATGTTCAGAAATGTTCATTGTAACATTGTTTAGAATGGCGTAAAATTAGAGAGAAAAACATAAATAGCTAGGGAAATAAGAATTGTGACATAGTCATATTACTGCATATATTAATGGGTTAAAATTAATAGAGTTATATGAATCAGTGTGGATAATCCTCAGAAACATTGCATGGGATAAACAAACATTAAAAGGATGTTATTTAAAGTTTGAAAACATGCAAAAACAATACCATATGTGGATTCAGTTATGTAGTTATAGTCTAAAAATCTGCAGGGGAGGGTTAAGGAAGAGAATGGTATCATGAAGAAGTGTCTAATAGGCTTTAATTATATTTGTAATATTTTATTTTAAAAATTTAAATTATTCCTGTTTTAATTATTTCATAAAAAAATAAACACAAATTTGATGGAACAAAAATAGACTGCTGTGGACTAGAAAATGCCTATATTGTATAAAATGATTGTCCCTTTTATGACCCTTTTGACAGTAAAAGTGTATGTCATGTCACTCAGTTTCCATGGAATTTTAATATCTCTTCCTAGAAGAGAGCAAGCTTTATATAATTATGCTAAAATTATGCATAATTAAGTGGGTGGCAAAATAGAAATAATCTATTGTCATCCTTTGAGATCTAGAATTTGGATCATCTAATCATCAGACAGATTAGGTAAATTTCAAAATAATTGACTGCTTGTTTACTTGCATATGTGTATAACCCTAACCCTATCCTGTACCACAACTATGTTCCTTCTGAGATGTGAACCGAATTGTTTACTTGCCAAAAATAATATCTTGTTATTTAGAAAGAGTAACAGCGAAGGCCAGTTTTTCACAGTTCTTTATTGATAGTTTTTTCCCCAAAGCACTTTCCAGAAGGTGCAGAAAATGTGGGACACATTACTAAAAATGTCTTTGCCAGATTATTAGTGTCTCATTTTCATTAGCTTGCTGATAAGTTCAGGTACTGAAATGAGATGCCATTTCACATGTTCTGTTGACAGTAGGATTGTGTGGTGACAGCAGGAAAGAACTGGATGGAAATCAGGACCCTAGGTTTTTGTTCTGGCTCAACTGCCAGCAGTGACTTTGGGCAAATCCATCTGGATCCATTATTTCCTCACTTACTGAACGAGTAACACTAAAGTCTAGGTCTAAGATACTAGGTTCAGGTGACCTTTGTCTCTGTCATCTAGCTTTCCTAGAGATGTGCCCATTATGAATGTAGGAATCAGCTATGAGCTAATCTTCCTTTCCCTTCTCTGTTAACCTCCTTAACCGCAAAGGACATGTTGCCATTTCCAACCAAACCATGTAGGGGTGAAGTGGTCTGTGTCTTTTGACTCACCTTTCAGAGGTACTAGAATTTGGTGATGATTCATGCCTAAATTGGTCCTAAGTGTAATAGTATTACTCTGTCACTCACATCCTAGCAGTTGATCACAATAGCCATTTCTATGAAAACAAGAAGCTCTATCCTAGCTTATTCCAAAATTCAAAGGCCTTGCATAATTCTTCTAAAAAAAAAAGTATACAGGACAAGAAACATCTTAGTTGAAAATAATTTTCAATTGGTCTTACTGAAAAGCAAGCAGAATTACACATTAATTTGGTGAAAGACTAACCCTAACTTACCCACTTCCTTAGGGACCCATTTTTTAACAGGCCAACTTCCCCAGTCACAATGCACCAAATCTAAGTCTACTGATGGAGAAAGCAATTGAGATCAAATGAGTTTAGGAGTCAGCTATGATCTGATATAATAACAAAACTTTTTCTAAAAATTTTAATAGTACACTGAAAAAGTGTTTATATCAGCTAATGTTTCATCAATCAGTTTTAACTAGTGTCAAAATAGTCTAAGTATTGTATTTATTTGGGAAGGTGAACCTTTAGAATGAAAAGGTCTTATTCTACACTTGCACAGAATAAAATTTTATTTTTAGTAACTTCTATGTAACTATAACAAGAGCCCCAATTTCAAACCCATGTACAAAGCATTCCAGGCTTATAGCATGCTTCACAGATAGTAAGATTTATAACGGAGAAAACTAGCTATCCAATATTGGGTCTAGCAAACTCCTCTTGGCAAAATAGAACTTGAATAGAATGAGTGAATATGTGTGTAAAATAAAAAAAAAATTGTTTTTCATTTTTAAAAGCACTGAGGCTTAAAATACTCTTAGTTTTCTGAAATATTTGAATTGTGGTCATGATATTTATTTTTCACTGTAAATCATATTTCTGAAACATGTTGTGTAAATTAAGGGATATAGACAATAAGACTGCATTATAAAAAGAAAAGTCTCTCAGAAACCAGTTTGGCTCAGTGGATCCTGCGGACTGAAGAAGTGCCAGGTTCAATTCTGGTCTAGGGCATGTACCTTGGTTGCAGCAAATCCCCAGTAGGGGTGTGCAAAAGGCAGCTGATTGATGTTTCTAACTCTCTATCCCTCTCCCTTCCTCTCTGTAAAAAATCAATAAAGTACATTTAAAAAAAATCTCAAGTAGTTTCATTTGTATAACTTTTGGGGGGATTGAAAATAGCCTTTAAAAATGGGTACAGCCGACAAAACCAGGTTTTTCCCTGACTGGTTTTCTCAGTGATTAGAGTGTGTCCTTACCACCTCCTCTTCCCCCACGCACCCACAGGTCTCGGGTTCAATTCCCAGTCAAGGGCACTCCCTTTCTCTCTTCTATTCTCTCTAAAAATCAATGGAGAAAGTATCCTCCGGTGAGGGTAACAAAACAAAAAAATATTGGATTTCCCAGACCTTGATTTAGAAGAGCATTTCTTATGAAATGGTTCATCTCAAGCCTTGACCAGGGCCCTTCAGTGTCCCAGCTGCCCCAAAGGAGTCCTGCAGTATTGCATTAGTTGCCTCAAATCAGCACCTACCTTTAGAGGCAGCAGAGATCAAAACCCCTACAAAATAAAAATAAGACAAAATTTTAAACTTGAAAACAAATGTAACCATTTTTAAGTCTATTGTACAATATATGGATTGAATGGAGCTGATCCAATAATGCCTGTCTGCAAATTCCAACACATGTTATATTTATTTCATTGATACAGAGAAGCTGAGTTTGCCCAATATTTAATCTTCTTTTTAAAAAGAAAGACTGTTATGAGTTACCACAAATGCCAGACTATTTTCTTTTTGTTGTTGTTAATCCTCACTCAAGAATATTTTTCCATTGATTTTTTAGAGAAAGTGGGAGGGAAGGGGAGAGACTAAGAAAGAGAAACATCGATGTGAGAGAGACACATTGATCGGTTGCCTACCACACGCGCCTCCCCTTCTCACCCCCCAACTCCCACCAGGGGCAGAGATCAAGCCTGCAACCAACGTTTGTGCCCTTGACCAGAATTGAACCTGGGAATCCACTGAGCCAAACCAGCTAGGGCAATGCCAGAAAATTTCTAGCTAAAACTTCACAGCATGGTACTTATAAGAGTCACACATTTCGCTCCAGTATGTGGCTTCCTAGCATATTAATACATCAGGCATTTTGTGTCACATTATAATATTACTTTTTTAAGTAACAATTGTAGCTCATTATAGTACAATTCATATAACGCAAAATTCACCATTTAAGTGTACAATTCAATGACATTTAGTCTAATTCCAATGTTATGCAGCTATCACCACTATCTAGTTAGAACAGTTTCATCACCCTGACATATTAAACAATTACTCCTCGTTTTGCCTTATCTCCAGCCTTGGCAACCACTAATCTGCTTTCAATCTCAATGGATTTGCCTATTCCAGATATTTTGTATAAATGGAATTTTACAATATATGGTCTTTTGTGTCTGGTTTGTTTCATTAGCATGTCTTAAAGATTCATCCATGTTGTAACATAATCAGTACTTCATTCCTTTTTATGGCCTAACAATATTCCATTGTATGAATATATCACAATTTGTTTATCCATTCTTTAGTTGATGGACTTTGGGCTGTTGTGAATAGTGCTGCTGTGAACATTATTGTCCAAGTTTTTGTTTGAACAAATGTTTTCAATTCTTTAGGTATATTCTCAGGAATGTAATTGCTCAGTGTTATGGTAATTCAGTGTGTAACTTAATTGAAATACTGCTAAACTGTTTTACACAGAGGCTACACCATTTTACATTCCCACCCATAATGTTCAGGTTTCCAGTTTCTCCCCTTCCTTACCAACACTTGTTATTGTCATTTTTAAAAAATTGTAGCTGGCCTAGTAGGTGTGAAGGTAATATCTATGGTTTTGATTTGCATTTCACAGTGACTAATGATGGTGAACACTTTTTCATGTGCTTATTGGCCATTTGTATGTCTTCTTTGGAGAGAATTATCTATTCCAAGTCCTTTGCCCCTTTGTAAAAAGGCTTGTTTTTTGTTCTTAATTCTCACCTGCGGATATATTTCCATTTTTAGAGAGAGGGGAAAAGACAGAGAGAAAAAAAACATTGATGTGAGAGAGACACATTGATTGGTTGCCTCCCACACATGCCCCAACTGTGGCCTGGGATAGAGCCTGCAACAGAGGTATGTGCCTTTGACTGGAATCAAACATGGGACCCTTCAGTCTTTGGGCCAATGCTCTACCTGCCGAACCAAACCGGCCTCAGTGCTTGTTTGTATTTTTGTTGTTGAATTATAAAAGTTCTTTATTGTATTTCGGATGCTAGACACTTACCATATATATGATTTGCAAGTATCTTCTCCCATTCTATGCTCTTGATAGTGTCCTGTGATTCACAAATTTTTAAAATTTGATATTCAATTTTTTGTTCTTGTTGTTGCTCTTGCTTTTGGTCATAGCTAAAAAACATTGCCAGATCCAAGGTCATGAAATTGTACCCCTATATTTTCCTCTAAAAATTTTATTAGCTCTTATATTTAGGTCTTTGACTGATTTTGAGTTACTTATGGTGTGAGATAAGAGCCCAACTTCATTGTTTGGTATATGGCTATCCCGTTGTCCCATGTTGAAAGTTTTTGGTTGTTTTAATGAATAGATGTTGGGTTTTGTTGAATACTTCCTCTATATCAAGTGAAATGATCATGCGGTTCCTTTCATTGTATTAATGTGATATATTAGATTCCTAGAGTAACAAAATACCATAGACTGAGTGGCTTAAAGCAGCAGGAAGTTATTTTCTCTTGGTGCTGGAGACCTACAGCAGCAGAGTTGGTTCCTGTGGGAGGCTCAGAGAGAATGCATTCTATGCCTGTCCCCTACTTCTGCTAGTTCCCGGCAAACCTTGGCATTCCTGGCTTATTGTGTAACTCCAATCTCTGTGTCCATTTTCACATGGCATTTTCTCTCTACATCCCTGTGTCTCTGTCCAATTTCCCTCTTCCTAAGTCATCGGGTTTGGGGCTATCCTAGTCCACTGTGACCTCATCTTAATTTGATTACATCCCTATTTCCAAATAAGGTCACATTCGCAGATACTGAGCCTTAGGACTTGGACTTTCATCTTTTGAGGGGACTTTTCACCTTTGCCCTTTTTCAGTTCCACCTAGTACATGTGGTATATTACATTGATTTTATTATGTTAAGCCAACCTTGGGTTTCTGGAATAAATTCTAGTTAGCCATGACATATCATCCTTTTTCATATGATTATAGACTCAGTTTGCTTGTATTTTATTGAGTGTTTTTGTATCTTTATTCATAAAAGATATTGGCCTGTAGTTTTCTTGTAATATCTTTATCTGGTTTTGGTATCAGAGTAATGCTGGCCTCATAGAATGAATTAAGAAGTATTACCTTCTGTTTTATTTTTTGGAGAATTTTTAAATGAATTAGTGTTAATTCTTTAAAATTTTGTAGAATTTACCAGTAAAATTGCCTAGTCCTAGGCATTTCTTTATCAGGAGGGTTTTGATTACTGATTCAATCTCCTTATAGATATTTTTAATAGTATAAAAGAATAATATGAATAATTTACACATCAAAAAATTAGATAACCTAGAAGAAATGCACAAATGATTAGGAACATACAAATTACCACACTGGCCGAAACCGGTTTGGCTCAGTGGATAGAGCATTGGCCTGCAGACTGAAAGGTCCCAGGTTCTATTCTGGTCAAGGGCATGTACGTAGGAGTTTGCGGGCACATCCCCAGTAGGAGGTGTGCAGGAGGCAGCTGATAGATGTTTCTCTCTCATTGATGTTTCTAACTACCTCTCTCCCTTCCTCTCTGTAAAAAGTCAATAAAGTTTCTTTTTTTAAAAACTACCAAACTGACTCAAGATTAAATAGAAAATCTGATTCATAGACTAGCTCTCATGTCACCTGCACCAGCGGTCGCCAACCGGTGGGTCTGCAGACACTAGTGGTCATGAGGTCTGAAAGGTTGGCAACCACTGACCTACACCATGAGCCCTTCCTGTTCCAAAAACAGAAATCTAATGTAATCTCCTCTTCTTTGAATCTCTGCAGCCTTTCAGAACCTCATTGGCTCTTATCTTTTTAAAAGATTTATATTTTTATTGATTTCAGAGAAGAAGGGAGAGGGTGAGAGAGAGAGAGAAACATCAGTGATAAGAGAGAATCATTGGTTAGCTGCCTCTTGCATGCCCTGCCCTGGGGAGCGAACCTGCGACCTAGGCATGTGCTCTGACCTGGAATTGTACCATGACTTCGTGGTTCAGAGGTTGATGCTCAATCACTGAGCCATACTGACTGGGTAGTTCTTAACATCTTTGTATAGTTTTCTCCCTCCCATAACTGCTCGGTTGGGGGATCCTATAGGGCTCAACCTTGTGGCCCCCACTGTCATAGCAATCCTGTTCCTAGTATGTTGAGAGTAAAGTGCACTGTTGGAGGTACAGGATCTGGAGTCAGGGGCAAGGGGCTTGGTGGTGAAACACTCTACATTTTGAAGTGTGAGAGAGAACATGAGAGAGCCCCGAGAGCTATAGAGGAGTTGAAAGCTTTATGGGTATTCTGGTCATGTAGTCATATAAGTAACATCTAACGAGGAAGTATGTCCATTGCAAAACATTGTACCAATCCATATTAGTTTTGAGTGATTATGTCTTACTATTATAGTTTTTGCTGCCTTTCATAGTATTCCTAAATTATTTTGTCCAGGATCATGGTTTCAACCAGGAGTACAGATAAGACTCTTTGTGGAACTTTATAAAAATACAGAATGCCAGACCTGCAGCCCAGATCTGCTGAGCTGGAATTAGAATCTCTGGGAGGAAGGGCCTGGGCAGTTGTAAGTTATAAATGTCCACATACATGAGAAAACAGTGGTGACCTCCAGGGGAGGGGTAGGGAGAGGAAGACTTTTCACCATTGCTTTTTTAAAATTTTGAGCCAGATGAGTATATTACATACTAGGTATATTAAATATATTATATATTGTGTTAAATATATGCTGTATATACCATATTTAATACATAATTATGTATTTAATTATAATTTAAATATATAAGTATAAGATATAACTTTAAATACATCAAATATAGTTTTATGTATAGGAAATGGATATGAATGAAGAATTACTGACTTTCCTTAATAAAGGAAGTATGACCCAGGTTTCTATATTATACTAACCCAGGTACCACATGAACAAGTAGAATCTGTGCTGTCCCTGGTATGCATTGCTTGTCTTCATATTTGTTTCTTTATGTTTCAGGTATTTGTGGCCAGTCCTCACAAAACACAGCCTATTATGGAGATCCTATTGAAAAATCAACCCAAACTCATTGAGTTTCTGAGCAGCTTCCAAAAAGAAAGGACAGATGATGAGCAGTTCACTGATGAGAAGAACTACTTGATTAAACAGATTCGCGACTTGAAGAAAACGGCCCCTTGAAGCCTCACCCAGTTCCTGGCCAGTCACCATCTCGTAAGAGGTGCCTATTTTTCTCAGTTTATTGTCCAATGTAGATGGAATATGAACATTTGAATGAAAAGAAACTAACCTAGAATTATATATTCAGTTTAATCAATTCTGTGATTATGTGAAATCAGAGCTATTTTAATAAAAGCAGTTGCAACTTTTTGTTGCTGAAAAGCAACCCTGAGCTCCCGGGCCCTATGAACCCCTAAGGAGCAACCCATATGATAGGTCACTGAATCCTCAAAAAGTGAGGAATTCTCAGGAGAGCTGAGCCTGGCAGAAGACACAAGACTCTTTGACTTACCTGCACTTGGGCAAATTCTTTAAGGCACTGACAGGTCTGAGAAAATAAGATCCATATGTTCAGTCCCTAGATATTCTTGTTTCCTACCTATGTCTTTTAACTCTAATTGATGGTTCTTGACTTCCTAGGAAATCGATGCCCAACCCCCTGCTCAGCCCACCTTTCTGCTCACTGTCCCACATTCCATCACAAGGGATGTCCTCAGCACTCCTGACTCCTGGCAGCCCCCTTCCTCCCCCACTCCACCTGCAGTAGGGATAGCTCAGAACCAAGGATTTCCAAGGGCACAGAGGCATAGCAGACCTGGATGCTGTGACCTGCTCACTTGAAAACTCGCAACAGGTGATTCAAAACCATAGTTCTAGCTATAGTCATGGATGTTTCACACTGACTTCCATAGCATTAATGAACATTTGGAATATTTCTTCATAATTCTTATCACGGGGAAAATGTTTTGTGGTGAAAGTGTTTCAGAGTAGAAATCATTGCATTAGGATACCTAGAATGTACAGAGAGAGGGTCACACAGGTCTTTAAACCATTTTTATAAATAAAGGAACATTGTCATTGGGAGGGAATATTATTAAATGCATTAAAAAGTGTCAAATGACTAAAAAATCGTTGTTTATTTTCTAATAAGTTGTCACTCTTAATTTCCTGTTAAAGTATTCAGTGAAAAGGTAAAAAAATTATAAAATGTTGGTTCCAAATATTCTCTTGCAGTTTCCAAATCAAGAGTTGTTGTCTTCTGTAGGAACCTTTATTTCTTACAATATTGGGTATCGTGTTCTTCAACCAGATGTTTCTCCACCCAGAGAGGTACCAGGCAGGATTTCACCCTCCTTTGCTGGCACACAGGTTTGTGTTCTTCTGTGCACAGCGTGGAATCCTGAGGCAGATGGTGTGGGCCCTGGGGGACCTTCTGGACCTTTTGGCAGCAGCTCTGGCCAGTGCTGGCGTTGGAGGGTCAGCCGGCAGCCCATCTGATGCCCTTCATTCTTTAGTCTAATTATGTTTAGAACATTCCCAGACAGCCCAAAGTCTATTAGAGTTTGTCTTTTCTGGTTTTGCTTATTTGACTAGAAGAGATGAGGTAAATATATTTTTAAAAACAAAGGCACAATAACCATTGGAAATTTATTTGGTTGCTTAAATACTGTCCCACAACATCATGGGACACATGTTTTCAATTGCAAATCAAGGCCTTAGTTTAATCCCTTTTGATTAAGTAAAACATTTTATTTTCTCTGGGTTTGAATTAGCTCTTACCTAGCAACCACTTATCCTAGTTTGATACCTGTCAAACAAAACTAGGCTTAAGAGACAATAAATGAAGTACCTGGGGTTTTGTTGTAATACAGATTTGTAAATTATTAATGTGAAAGAGGGAGCCAGAAGCTCACAGTCAATACATGCTTGCACAAAATTCACTGTAAATATTGTGAGAATTGAATTTTGAAAGGTCATATTTAATATACTATTTCAAAAGCACACATTTAAAATAAAGACTGACTAAATAAAAAAGTCCTGCATGCTCCATGGTTGGCTTGCATGTCCTCTGACTGTGTTCTCGTCAGCACCTTAAACAGGAAAGCCCCAGGTGAAGCATGGGTGGCCTCCTGGTGGGGTGGGCACACTGTGGCTCTGGGCACTGCCCTGTCAGCACCATCTGTCCATGGTGCTAACTACCATTCCCCGAGCGCTGCCTGACAGGCATTGAACATACACATCACATCTCCGCTGCCTCACAACAGCCAGAGGCATTTCCAATTTATATTTGAGAAAATGGAGGCTCTGATCAACTTAACGACCCCAGACATCATGGGCTCTACCTGGAAGACAAACCTGCAGTGGCCTGAGGCCAAACTGCTGCTCTTCCTTCTCATCCTCAACACTGAGAACTAGGGACCGTCTAAGCATGTCAGGAACTATGTACCCTGCCCAGCTGCTGCCCGGGAGGGGTATGGGGTTAAGGTCCTAGTGTGAATCCAGCAGGAGTTGAGATCATAATGTTCTTGGACAAGGCTCTGGGCTGAAGCCAGGCATCTGCCAAACGTTAGGATTACCCTTGGAGAAAAAGCCAAGTGGCCCTCAGCCCTTATCCAGCTATTCCTGACTGCCGGCCTCCACAGGTTCATATCCTTGGAGGACTCTGGGGAGGGGCAGTGAGCTTTGCCAAGCTTCTGTCACTAGTCAAACCAGTTTGCCCTGAGCCAGTGTGTAGCCAGGAAATTTCACAAAACCCGGAAGTGATTGTAATAATGTGGAGGAAAATGAAATAGAAAAATTGCTAGAATTTTTTAAATAAGAAAAGACAGTGGTTTCAGAACAGATTTACAGATTTTTCTAGACTAGTGTATTAAAATAAGTTAAGATTTTTATATATTTTACTTGTGTTTTTTTGTTTGTTCTAGTCTGGCATAAATAATCACCTTTTCCTCCGTGTTCTTTCAGGAGGCTTGGTGTTAGAGTGAGGGGCCTATAGCTGGATAAAGGTCTGAAACATATAAAAAGAGCTTGAAAAGCTAGACTTGTAAAGATCAGATGAATGTGAACAAAATTACTTTGTTTTGAAATATGAAAAGGGCTGTTATGTAACTGCTGGAATGAAAGCAAAGTAAAACAGAATGACCAGCCTGGCCTGATTGGGACTCCACAGAAACTTCTCTGAGCAGGGTTCGTCTCTGCTCTGCGGGGGACAACACTGGCTGCAACAGGGTAAGTAACCTGCTCCAGGTCAAGCAGCTGGCAGCAGTGGTAGGACTTAGGGCCAGGCCTGACCCCAAAGTTCCTATCTTTGCAAAACGGGCTGCATGTCCAGGCTGCCTACCCCAGGCCTGCTCTCCGCCCCGGGGGCAGACACTTTGCTCATCATGGCTGCCAAGGAAAATAGTAATCCTGACCCCCAGTGCTAAAGGATGACTCATTGGAAAAAATTAAAAAGCTAGGTTCATGTAAGGGGGTGGGGATGGTAACTGCTCCACTTAGTTGTCCAATGTTTGGAAGATCAAATGAGACCTATGCACAGGTTAGGAAACTCCCCTTCCAATTTCTCCATCACCTTGAGCAATCCCTTGACTACCCAGCTACTCATTTCAAACTACAGTTCTGCACCTACTTTTGTCGTCTTGGCTGGCCTTTTCGGTTGGACATAACATTAACTTAGATTTCCTGATAGGACCGGTGACTGCCCAGCCAGTTGTTCCTGCACCTCACATTCCTCAGAGGCCCACTGCCAGGGAGTCACCAGGGGGCAGAAGCTCTGACGGAGGTCCCTCCTGCTGAGATTGCCAGTGCCTCATCACTGGCCCCAGGGAGAGGGTGCCAGTAGCAAAACTCTCAAAATCACAAAATCACACAAAAAGTTACAGCCCCTTTACCAATTCAGTATCAATTATAACTTAATGACCACACTGTGAGCCATTATGTTATGTTATTTATTTATCCTCACCCAAGGATACTTCTTTCATTACTTTCAGAGAGAGAATGGAAGGAAGAGAGGGAGGAGGGGAGATAAAGAAACATCGATGTGAGAGAGAGACATCAACTGGTAGCCTCCTCACATACCCTGACTGGGGTCAAGGACGGAACCTACAACCCAAGTTCTTGTCCTTGACTGGGAATCAAACCCATGACCCTTCGGTACTCAGGCCAATGCTCAATCACTTTTTATTTTTATTTAGTTTTATTATTTATTTTTTGTTGTTAATCCTCACCTGAGGATATTTTTCTATTGATTTTTGGAGAGAGTGGGAAGGAGGGAGAGAGGAACATTGACGTGAAAGAGACACATCAATTGGTTGTCTCCCATCCGCTCCCTCCCGGGGCCAGGGATTTAATTGAACCTGCAACGGAGGTACGTGACCTTGACTGGAATTGAACTCAGGACCCTTCAGTCCACAGGTCGACGCTCTATCCACTGAGCCAAACCAGCCAGGGCACCACTTTTTATTTTTTAAAGCTGTGAACATAGGGGCCCTTTGGGAAAACCTGTTTTAATACTCATTAATTTATCCTTTAGAGAATATCGGAAAAAATGAGTACCCCTGGTTTTACTCCTGAAATTTAAAACCTAAAGCAAACAAAATATAATTTTTTAAAAATATATTTTATTGATTTTTCACAGAGAGGAAGGAAGAGGGATAGAAAGTTAGAAATCGATGAGAGAAAGACATTGATCAGCCGCCTCTGCACGCCCCCCACTGGGGATGTGCCCGCAACCAAGGTACGTGCCCCCGACCGGAATCGAACCTGGGACCTTTCAGTCTGCAGGCCAACGCTCTATCCACTGAGCCAAACCGGTTTCGGCAACCAAAATATAATTTATTCAAATGCTTTTTTATTCGTTTAATCCAACACCCACAAACTCATTCTCCATGCTAATGAGGGTTGGCTGGGAAGTAGAACCTCAGAGTGACATACCACGACTGGAGCATGAGACCTTGAGTGCCTGGGAGCTAGGTGAGCAGCCTTCCCAAGTCCATCCCCCAGGCTTGAGTGGCAGGAAAGGGAAGGCAGACTTGAAGTGGGAGCCCAGGAGAAAGAGCTTGAATCCATGGAGGTGGTCTGCAACCCACATTCGCCTTGTCTCCCAGCCTCCACCTTCCAGTAGTGGTCACCACAAAGCTCCCCATGGCGAGCTCAGGTGAGGAGAAGCTGATGGGGGAGGTGCAGCTGGGCTGTCCTCCCAACCCAGTAGAGTGATCCAGCAGGTCTGCACCACCCTGCGAAGCATGACTATGACTGCCACTTCCCTTCCCCTTGCCACTTGGACAAATTCTCTGAGACCAAGCCAAATTTGTTAATTCTGGAAACGTGTTCCAGCTGAGCTAGAGAGACATCTCAGAACCCACCATGTTCCCTACTGAGGGAGCCATGTCCACAGCCTCTCCTGACCACCCCCTCTCATAGACCTCTTTTCCCCTAAAGTGACGTGAGAGGTTTATACAAAGTCAGTGGAACAACGGGGACTTTGGGGATAGCCACATCTGGATGGCCACAGCTCCACTACTCATGTTCCACCAAGAGCAGTGGTTCTCAACCTGTGGGTCGCGGCCCCTTTAGGGGTCGAACGACCCTTTCACAGGGTTCGTCTAAGACTATTGGAAAACACCTATTTCCCATGGTCTTAGGAACCAACATACCGCTCCTCCGTGTAGCAAAATGTAGCAATGTAGTTTACTGTTGTCATATTAAGACTGTTACCCATGCTACACCATGATTCAAGACAAAATTTCATTTATTTGTAATTAGAAATAAATATTTCATAATATATAATTACATATTGTTTTTTGTGATTAATCCCTATGCTTTAATTTTGTTCAATTTGTAACAATGAAAATACATCCTGCATATCAGATATTTACATTACAGTTCCTAACAGTAGCAAAATTACAGTTATGAAGTAGCAACAGAAATAATTTTATAGTTGGGGGTCACCACCACATGAGGAGCTGTCTTAAAGGGTCGCAGCATTAGGAAGGTTGAGAACCACTGACCTAGAGGATCACTGAGCTTCTGTTTCCTCCTGGTAACATGAAGCAAAAAGAGGACTTATCTCACAGGGTAGTCGTGGGAATCAATGAGACACACAGTGAGTGACTTGTCTGCCCAGGAGGTGCTCCCATGTCATCCTCAGCCACCTTAGGGGCTCACCACCAATGACAGGAACCCCACTTCAGTGTGGAATCTGGGCAGGAGTCATGGGCATGAAGCACAGTGTGGCCAGAGCATGACAGGCATGTGCCCTGCCTGGTGGCATGTGGACATGAGGAGGAGATGGGGAGCCTTGAATGCTGTCCTAAGGGCTTTAAACCATCATCCAGGCAACTGGCCTTTGAGCAGGAAGCGAGGTGCAAACTTGCTGTCTGGGCACAGAGGCCCTGGCAGGGAGCAGCCTAAGCTGGCAGGTGGGATGCTGAGGGAGGGGCCCTGACGAGGACCCTCTAAGTGTGGCAACTGCTGACTTAGTCCTGCTGCAATAGACCTTTCTCAATGCTTCACAAGCACCAGGCTCAACCCTCAGAACCAGTCTGTGAGGTGCACACTCTCCTTACCCTTATCTTACAGATGCCGAAGCGGAGGCCCAAATGGTCCAGTGAGCACGTGGTAGGGCACAGTTCAATCCGAGGTAGAAGCCATAGATGTGTGAGTTATTTAGGACTTAACATTGCCTAGACTTAGTGCCACACCATTTCTTCCAAGGTAAGGGCCAGGGAGGCTCTGTCTGTGGTGCTCCCCTGAGAGAGGAGGGGCCAAACTCCTCACTGGCCTCAGGCCTCAGAACTGCACCCTTAGACCTGTCTCCCTTTGCATTTTTACGTCCTCTGCAACTGGCTTGTACTTGAAGACTTTCTCCTCACCTCCCAGGGGAGGCTCAGGAGGAAACCATGTTCTCCCCTGCAGCCTCGTTCTCATAATCAGAGAGGTGAGGACTGCTGGGCCGTGAGAGGTTCAGCCATGCCTTCTGCCAGCCCCTGCGTCCTTCTTCCCCGATGGCCATGTAGGTCTCCACAGGCCAGACATGGCAACACTGATCTGGGTCTTTGAGCCAGTTAGCTATGTTGGCCCAGAGCTGGTCATGGTTCCATTCCCATCAGGGCACATGCCCAGGTTGTGGGCTCCATCCACAGTAGGGAATGTGCAGGAGGCAGCTGATCAGTGATTCTCATCATTGATGTTTTTATCTCTCTCTCCCTCTCTCTTCCTCTCTGAAATCAATAAAAGTATCTTTTTTAAAAATAATAAAAAAGAGGTTAACCCAAAGATCAGGCTGACACACCATTTTAAAAGTGCCATTGGGACAAAGGATGGTTGACTGCCCAGCCAGGGCCTTGCTGTTTCCCAGCCCCTGCCCTCTGGGGGTCCTGCCTGGGACCCCAACTTCAGGAACGGGCAGGGCTCTAAGGCAGGCCATTGCCCCTGATGTGGACGAAAATACCACTGCCATTTTCCGGGCACGGAGCATGACATTCATAAGGCCATGACCTGCCTACTGTATGAATGAAACTCTGTGCTGACCAGCATGTGGGAGGAAGGGGGACGCCTGCAGCCACTAGGCGGCGTCTGGCAGCACCCATCTCCCCTTCACCTTGAGCGACTGTTTTCTGTGGCTGTCTGGATTCAGGAGCAACATGGGCCTGAGCAGCCAGGATACTGGCACCTCGGGGAGAGGGCCAGGGCAAGAGGGGAGCAGGTCTCTCACCTCACTAGTAGGAAAGGCTCAGGTTCTGGGCCAGCCTCATGGTGTGAAGTCAGGCTCGGGTCCAAGCTTGCCTATGACAAGCTTCCATGCTGCCTCCTTGGAGACAATCCGCTGATGAGTCTACCAGTCAATTCACTATAGAATAAATGGTTTAGGTTCAAGAATGTGTAGAGTTACGTGCATGCATACGAGTCCTTTGGTTGATCTCTCCCCCAAAACTCCCCACCTTCCCCTACCTTTTCTCTGAGGTTTGACGGTCTGATCCATGCTTCTCTGTCTCTGAGTTCTGGCTCACCAAATGAAACCCTCTTCACTGTTAGCCATGCCTCCCTCCACACTCCAGGAAAGGGGGACAGGGACAGGAGAGATCGACTACTGTCTAGCGAGTCATACCCTGTCCTAAGGGGGGAGGCCATGGTGAGTTTGGATCTTGACCCCATCCAGGGTTGCATGTGAGGGTCCAAAAGGCTTCAAGGCTTCAGATCACTAGGCAAACCCCAGCCCCAAGACAAGACAGCCAGTAATCCCGGCTCCAATCTCTGCTCCCAGTCTGCAAGCAAGGTCATGAGAAGGGGCTCATATCTCCAAAGATCCAGGGAGGAGGCAGACACACCTGGTGCACCAGGTGTTCACTAACATGTCCTGAGATGGATGAATAGGGAGCCCAGTCCCTCTGCTGCCTCCGCTTGGCCCAGGAAAGAAAGCACAGTTCCTCTTCTAGGGGTGATGTGGTCCTAGGGTCCTGCTCAAAAGCCTAATCCTCTTCAACACCTGGTACATATTGTATCAGTCATCTTGGCTGCCATAATAAAACACCACCACCAAGTTGGCTTAAGCAATATAAATTTTTTTCTTACCATTCTAGAGGCTGGGAAGTCCCAGATCAAGGTGGAAGCCCACTCAGTTCTGACAAGGTTCTCCCCAAATGGGCAAGTGGCCACCTTCTCCCTACTCTCTCAGTTGGCCTTCTGATCAGTGCCCACCTGTGACCTCATTGAACCTTAATTATTTCTATGAGGTGCCATCTCCAAACACAGTCATTTCAAGGTTTAGGGCTTCAACATATACATCTTAGGGAGAGCCCTGGTTTGGCTCAGTGGATAGAGCATTGGCCTGCGGACTAAAGGGTCCTGGGTTTGATTCTGGTCAAGGGCAACACATGCCCAGGTTGTGGGCTCGATCAATTGTTCTCTCTCATCATTGATGTTTCTATCTCTCCTTCTCCCTTCCTCTCCCTTCTCTGAAATCAACAAAAATATATTTCAAAATAAAAAATCTTAGGGGAACAAAAATATTCATTTCATAACAATATTCTCCTGCTTAAGACACTCAAAATCTAGCTCAGAGTAAACTAACCACCTGAAGAGAGAGATTCTGCGTTTTGAAAGAACGATAACTAGACAAGTCACAAAAAGTTACACACTTTATTTGGAGCAAAGAGATTTTGATGAGAGCGTTTCCTGGAAGGGCGGGAAGATGGTTAATATTATTTCTGTCTTGCTGATTTTCTTGTGTCTCCCCAGGCTACGCTCCTTAAAACCCTCAGTCCTACTTCGCCTCAGACCAGGCCACACTTGAGATGAGGTCTCTGGTTTCTATATATTCTCTGTGGAAGTTGAACCCTTAAGCAAAACCTCCTTCCTCGTCCCTGTCTACACACTGAAGTGGTTTCTTTTCCTCTAGGCTGGGGAAAACAAATCCCCAACATTTCCAAGATGAACCATCTGCCTTTGCCTTAAAGGCCTTTGCTACATCTTGTCCTTAAACACACTTATTCCCCAGAGCCCACCTCTTCAGTCACTCTTTCTCCATTCCTTTTCCTGCTCTGCCATGCACCTGGATAGGTTGCCCCACCTGAAAAAGCCAGCATTTGACCTTTTCAGGCCACAGTCTTTTCTCCTCTAATGCTTTGCAGTTTCTGAGTGTTTGAAGGGTTTGTTTCTCTTCAAGAAATTTCTTCTCTTGGCTCAAGATGATCAAGCCATAGGGCTGGAAGAGACCTGTGTCAGGGCCTTCTCAGTTGGAAGGGACAGAAACACATTTCTAATTAGCTTAAGAAAAAAAAAAAAGTTCACATACTGATAATTCCAATAGATAGTACCAGTTTCAGGCATGGATGGATCCAGGAACTCAAACCATGTAATCAGGGCTCTGTTTCTCCACAGCTCCCTGTGTGGTTTCATTCTCAGGCAAGATGTGTTAACATGGGGAGAACATGGCCATTGGTGATCCCAAACCAATAAATGCTCCTGCTTCCCGCCTACCTCCCCTCACCCATGAAGCCCCAAAAAGCTGGCTGCTGTTCAGTTTCTGCCCCAGGGCTCTCCCCTAGGCTATCATTTCTGCCCAGAACTATCTTCCCAGTCTGGTTGCCTCTCATTCTTACCCTTTATCTCTCAGCTTCAATATCCACCCCTGGTTCCTGGCCTCCTACCGTTACAGGATACCTCCCAGCTAAGGTGCCAACATCCAGAGAAGGGGCACTGTCTGTTTTCTTCACCAGCATATCTTCAGGGTCTAATCCAATGGTTGTACCATAGTAAATGCTCAATGGACATTTTTTTAAAATTTAATCTTTATTGTTCAGATTATTACAATTGTTCCTCCCCCCCCCCATTTTCCCTCCGCCCAGCTCCCACCACTTCCTCTACTCTTACCTTCCCCCAGCATTGTCCTCATCCATAGGTGTATGATTTTTGTCTAGTCTCTCCCTGTACCCCCATCACCCCTTTTCCCCTGAGAATTGTCAGTCTACTCCCTTTCTATGCCTGATTCAATTATATTCACCAGTTTATTCTGTTCATCAGATGTTTAATTCACTTGATTTTTAGATTCATTTGTTATGTATTTGTTATTCATAATTTTTATCTTTACCTTTTTCTTCTTCCTCTTCTTTTTTTTTTTAAATATATTTTATTGCTTTTTACAGAGAGGAAGGGAGAGGGATAGCGAGTTAAAAACATCAATGAGAGAGAGACATCAATCAGCTACCTCCTGCACGCCCCTACTGGGGATATGCCCACAACCAAGGTATTCTTCCTCTTCTTCAAGAGGATTTTTTAGCATTTCATATAATACTGGTTTGATGCCTTTAGTTTTATCTTATCTGTGAAGCTCTGTATCTGCCCTTCAATTCTGAATGATAGCCTTGCTGGGTAGAGTAATCTTGGTTGTAGGTATTCATCACTTTGAATATTTCACTCCCTTCTGGCCTGCATAGTTTCGATTGAGAAATCAGGTGACAGTCATATGGGTGCTCCTTGGTAGGTAATTAACTGTTTTTCTCTTGCTGCTTTTAATATTCTCTCTTTGTCTTTTGCTCTTGGTATTTTAATTATGATGTGTCTCGATGTGTTCCTCTTTGGATTCCTTTTATTTGGGGTTCTGTGCCCTTCCTGGACTTGTAAGTCTATTTCTTTCACCAGGTGGGGTAAGTTTTCAGTCATTATTTCTTTAAATAGGTTTTCAGTATCTTGCTCTCTCTCTTCTTCTGGCACCCCTATAATGCTGATGTTGGTAAGCTTGAAGTTGTCTCAGAGGCTCCTTACACTATCTTCACATTTTTGGATTCTTTTTTCTTTTCCAGTGGAGTGTTTTTTTTTTGCTCCTTTGTATTTCAAATCTTAGACTTGATACTTGCATTTCTCTAGTCTGCTGTTAGGTATCTGTATACAGTGGTACCTCGAGATATGAGTTTAATTCCTTCTGTAACCTTGAGGCATGGGAAACTATGAGACGTTCGAGTCGAGGTAAACTGGTGGGTCGTGTGCAGCTGGCCGATCCTCGCGATTACGCCTATCTCAAATGTTGCTCGTATTTCAAAGCAAATATCGCTCACTCAATGGCTCATATCTCAAAAATCTTGTATGTTAGGGCACTCGTATCTCGAGGTACCACTGTAATATTTTTTATTTCAGTAAGTGTATGTTTAATTTCTAGTTGGTTCTTTTTCATCTCCTCTTGGGTCTCGCTAAATTTATCCATCTTTTCTAGGAAATTCTTAAAAAACCTTATAACCATGGTTTTGAACTTATATCCAGTCATTTGTTTTCCTCCATCTTTTGTTTGTGATCTGTTCCTTTGCCTCTGCATTTTTGCTGCTTCCCTGAGTTGGTAGAGTAGCTTTGTATGTGAGGTATCCTATATGGCCCAGTAGCTCTGCCTCCCCAGTTACTTGAGGTGGTCTCTCTTGGTGCATCCCTTTGTGGATTGTGTGTACAGCCTTGTTGTAGTTAAGTCTTAATTGTTGTTGGTATCACTGGGGGGAATTGACCTCCAAGCCAATTGGTTGTCAGGATCAGCTGTATCTACGCCTGGAAAACTTCTGTGCTAGAGTCAGCATTATGATAGAAGACTTGCAAAATTGCAAAGCCTTTGTGTTCAGCTTGGATGGGGCGGAGTCTCAGGGCTGGGCAGACAGCTTTGGCTTCCTGTCAGCCCTGCCCTATGAGGGCCCTGTGTCTCAGTGTCCCTCGTTAATCGCTGCAGGCCTCTCTGCGCACTCGTGCTTGTGCACCTCCAAACCTCTGCATTTTGCCGCTCCCCTGAGTTTCCATGTGATCCAGGGACCCTTATGAGTTTGGGTCCCAAGAGTCTCACTCGAAACTGGGGTTCAGTGTAGTTGGAAGTGGATTTCAGCATAGTTGGGAGGTTCTGTCTCCCTCCTGCTAGGAAAGCCAGTAGCACAATCAGCAATCAGCCCTCTGTGTGCACTCGCACATCTCTAGACCTGTCTTTCGCGCCTCCCCTAAGTTTCCCTGCACTCCTCCCTCTTCACAACAGTCCAGACTCTCCCCATATGAGTCTCACCTGGAACTGGGGTTCAGTGCAGTCAGGAGTTTCCCTCTCCCTCCCATGAGAGGAAACCAGCCAGGCACTCCGCTGCCATCCTCTCCTTGCGCATCTCTGTTCCTCAGCTTTTTGTAGCTCCTCTGAATCTCCATGAGCCCCTCTCTTTCCTTTTAGTTGTAGAATTTCCACTCAGCCAGCTTTCCTGTGGTTCCGGATGATGTCTGTTCTTTTAGTTGTAGTTTTTTTTTTTT
>PVJN01017709.1:0-24020 GCA_004026805.1 Lasiurus borealis
TAGATTGGTGTATTTGCATGTATCATTAAGATTTATTGTGAATTCTCTACTGGAATGACAATGCTGGAAATGGTCTGTCTAATACAATTGGAATGTAAGATTGGTAAAATTACGACACATTTTCCTCGGAGGAGAAAAAAAGTGTATCTTCTGCCATGAAAATACGGTAAGAATAAAGATGCTCTTCTAAACGCTTTTGTCCAATTTAACAGTTTTCTATCATAACAAAATTCTCATGACTTTCACATTAACTGGTGATTTGAAGTCAGGCGTCTTCAGGAGTGAATTCCTTTCTTTTATTATTATTATTTTTTTTTATGCAGAACACGGGCTAATCTAGACCCGCAACATTATCTTTTATTATTTGACAGGAAAGGCAAACACTTTGAGGGTGCAATTACCAGTGAAGGTCAATGTTATGTCTCTCTGAGAAATTGGCGGAGCAATCCCCTGAGCAATGCTTCTGTGTGGCAGGTAAGAGCTAGATTCAGACTCCAAAATGGCGTGTCCTTGTTCCAAGACGCACATAGGTCCACTCCAACCTACAGATTGGTTTTCCAGAGAGTTTCACACCTCCATTTCCCATCAATACTTGGCACCATTGGGCAAACGCTCCCTATCTCCAGTAGAAGGCCTCCCCAGTAAATACCACTCCCTTCTACTCCTTGTGAGGCATCCATCTTCTAGAAAACCTGCTGTTTGAAATTTTAACCTTGCTATTGGCTTCTGTAAATGTGTGCTTGCCTAAATAATAAGGAAAATGAGACTATCCTCACTTCAGAGAGGCCATTAAACCTTCTGCAGACAAAGTTATCAGTGCTGGCACCAGGCCAGGCCTTTGGTGAAGGTCTCAAGGCCTCAGCACATAGGGGCCCTTTAAGAACTTGCCAAGGGGCGGGAGACATCCCATATTTGGGAGACAAAGAAGGAAAAAACCTATAAATAGGGACAATTTCTGCATGTGGGGGCCCAGAATCTGAGAAACATTTTCCTCTGGACCCGCGTGTAATAAATGTAACTCCAAACTCTCCGCGCATGGTTTGATTATTCTGGTTTTCTGTAACACTTGACATGACAAAACTTTCCTGTCACTCCTTGCATTGTTACCACAGCTTCTGTGGCACCTGACTCATTCCAGAGAAACCGGGACACCATAAGGAAATCAAATCCAATGTAATTCTACAACTGGAAGTTTGGGAAATACTTCCCCAAGCCTGTAGTTTTAAACTAATTTTTAAAGCAAACCTAAGCATCTTTGGAGGCTTTATTTTAATTACAACATTAATTTAACAACATATTAGATATTATGCATATATTCTATATGGAAAGGTGGGAATAGTAAAAAGAGAGCTGAATTTTAAAAAATCGGCGGCTTTAACATGTATTTGAACAATATGAATAATTTAAATCTGCCTCCTGGCACCAGAAAAATATTCCAGAATATTTCTCAGAGAGGAATTTTGGTTATTTGAAATTTAATGATATGATGGGCTTTCGCTATGTTCAAATGGATCATTTAAAATGGAGTGTGGCTAACGCAGAGAATGCCAGAATGCCAGAGGAAAGAAAATTTTCATGAAAAAATATGTGTTTTATTATACATTCAGAAGCTTAAATATTTTCTTACATTATATTTGAAATGCCTATGGTGTACTGTATTACACATGAGGAAATAGAGTGTGAAATTAAGTTAATTGCTGAGTGGTCAACCAGTTTATCAAACGGAAGATTCACTAAACTGGTTTTATGGTATTGCTTTCGAGAAAGCTACCACAGAATACACACGCTTTGAAAACAATCCTGAAGCACATAAAGCCATGTTGATCAATATTTTCTGCAGATATTCTCCCAAAGGTTACATCCAAGTAAACAGCCTGGAAGGACCACAGGGACGTAGTATATCTAGTTTCAGATGCTTTCCAAACTATCCTTTTGTTATTATGCCCTAATGCAATCTCAAATCTTTCCCTCTCTCGTTCTTTCATCTGGCACACTGAAATCAGAAAGCAGCCCTAGCCGGTGTGGCTCAGTGGATAGAGTGTCAGCCTGCAGACCGAAGGGTCTCAGGTTCGATTTCAGTCAAGGGCTCATACCTCAGCTGCAGGCTCAATCCCTGGCCCCAGGGCCTTGTGTGGGAGGTGACCAATCAATGTGTCTCTCTCACATCAATGTTTCTCTCTGTCTCTCCCTCTCCCTTCCACTCTCTACAAATCAATGGAAAAATAGAGCAAAGGCCTGTGGACTGAAGGGTCCCAGGTTGGATTCAAGTCAAGGGCACGTATCTTGGTTTCAGGCTCCCGTTCCTGGTGTATGTGTGTGTTGGGGGTTGGGGGGATAGAGCCATGAAAGAGGCAACCAATTGATTGTCTCTCTCACATCTGTGTTTCTCTCTGTCTCTCCCTCTCCCTTACACTCTTTCTAAAAATCTATGGAAAAATATCCTCAGGTGAGGATTAAAAAAAAAATGCAATTTGGTCATTTATATTTTAAATACCTCCCTCATCCCTACCTCACTCTCATCCCTAGGGCATGTTCTCAAGTGTTTGTTTATTTATTCACTTATGAATTTGTTTACCAATCTGTGAGCAACTTGAGGACAGAGACCCTACGTAGTTCATCTCAGTCTCTCAGTGCCTGGGATAGCGTAGGTATCCTGCAAACGTTTGATAAAATGTTTCCTAATTATGACTCTCAGTCTCTTATTAGTGCTGAGACCTTAGGCAGTAAATGGAAATCTCTGAAGCTCAATTCTCCTCAGCTTTAAAGTGGGGATTAACAACGTACTTGCTTACAGCACGGAGTTATTTTTAGAGCCAAAGAAAGTTGTCAGAATATTTGAATTTTATTTTATGACATTGTTGTCATCTTCGTTTCCATTACTGCTCATATCATGAATATTCAACCATTATCCAAGAAGAGTGACGGTCTCAGTCCTCTCTAAGGTATATGGCTGAACTTGAACCTGAAAGATGGAGCGTGACCCATGAGAAAATAAGAACGGGCGCTCTGTTTTCATTAGGAAATTTTATTGAGCACTAAGAGCTCTGATTGTTCAAATTCACATTCAGATACAGATAAACAATGAGCATGGTTCGGGAATAATTGCGGAGTAGCCATGGTTACAGAAAACCCCTTTGTCAGCACCCATTGTTCTATTTATACTTTCCGAGATGCGTCACCACATTTCTATAAAGAGTAGGAATTCATTCATTTCAACTCTGATTGTGTGAAAGCCTCCAATCTTCCCAAGAATAAAGGAACTGAACTCAAGTGTAATGGGGAAATACGTAACTTAATGGGTGTAATGGGTCGTATGTTTGAGGAAGAGTAAACACGGCGAAGATGAAAGAAAGCATATAAAGGGAAGTGGGGCTTTCGAAGATCTCCAGCAGGCAACTGTTGAGGGAATAGCAACCTTGAGAAGTCGAACAGCCTTAATCTACTTATAATTTCCCCTAACCACTCATTCAGTTTTAGATACTAAACAAAGAGTGGATTGGAAGATAATGCAGGAAAAATTATTTTGTAGAAAAACCAGGAGCTCAGAAAGAATGAAAGAGTAGGGGACAGCAAATGAGAGATGACCATAAGTTTTGTTTAATGATGAGAGGTAACTATTTTTAAAATAAATCTTTTGATTGATTTCTGAGAGGAACAGAGAGGGAGAGAGAGAGAGAGAAATATTAATGATGAGAAAGAATCATTGATCAGGTGCCTCCTGCATGCCCCCCACTGGGGATCGAGCTGAAACCCAGGCATGTGCCCTGACTGGGAATCGAACCATGACCTCCTAGTTACTACTAGGTCAATACTCAACCACTGGGGCATGATGGCCAGGCCACAACATTTTGAAAGCAGATGGCTAAGTGGTCACAGACTTAACATAAAGCTAACACTTAAGTAGCTACAGGGATTCAGGGTTGGGTAGCAATGGTAAGAAGAAGCAATTTAAATTGCAGAATCCCAGGAATGTTCAGAAATTGGCAGCACCAGGCTCCGTACTAACGACCGAGGAATGAATTTAGAGGTATTACATCCCAAATAGTGTTATCTTCCTCCCTGGCTCTGAGAAAATCAGCAGCCACTCACTTTCCAGGTCAGAGAATAAAACCTAAAAAAGCACCTACAGATATGAAAGTATGGCAGTCCCCCAGAAAACAGCCAGACCCCTCTTAATCATGCAATAAGGCCAATCCCTACCAATGTACGGAGTTTCCACTAAACTAAGCTTTTTACTATTTAATTCTTAGACCAGTGGTTCTCAACCTGTGGGTCGCGACCCTTTTGGGGGTTGAACGACCCTTTCACAGGGGTCACCTAAGACCATCAGAAAACACCTGTTTCCCATGGTCTTAGGAACCAACACACCGCTCCTCGGTGTAGCAAAATGTAGCAATGTAGTTTACTGTTGTCATATGAAGACTGTTGCCCATGCTACACCATGATTCAAGACAAAATTTCATTTATTTGTCATTAGAAATAAATATTTCACAATATAATTACATATTGTTTTTGTGATTAATCACTATGCTTTAATTATGTTCAATCTGTAACAATGAAAACACATCCTACATATCAGATATTTACATACAGTTCATAACAGTAGCAAATTATAGTTATGAAGTAGCAACAAAAATAATTTTATGGTTGGGGGTCACCACAACATGAGGAACTGTATTAAAGGGTCGCGGCATTAGGAAGGTTGAGAACCACTGTCATGAGGAACTGTATTAAAGGGTCGCGGCATTAGGAAGGTTGAGAACTACTGTCTTAGACTATCAAGACTTTCCATTTAAAGAACATTTCTGACATGAAAGACAAAGAGCAAACATATGAAAAAGAAGGAACCCAGAGAAATCAGAAACAATTCAGAGAGCAGAAAACTAAACCTCACTGTAAGTACTATACACACATGATCAGAGATTTATCATTTAAGAAACAACAACAGCATGCTATCAAAAAGAAGCAACCCAAGAAGAAATAAAGACCCATTTGAAATTAAAATATAACATAAAATAAATCAGTAGAGAAATTAGCTATAAGATAAAGCTGAAGAAATTGTACAGAAAGTTGAATAAATGAAAAAAAAGAAAGAAATGTAAAATACAAGAAAAGGGATCAGAAAATGAAAGGATCAACCTAGGATATCCAAGATTGAATCATGAAGTTCTAGAAATAAAGACATGAAAATAGAAAGGAGGAACCAATAAAAAATGATTAAAATTTCCTAGAACAGAATAAGGGGCCAAGTTAGTACCCAGTCCCATGCCGTTGCTAAGTTATTACTATGAACTTTCAGATCACTGGGCAGAAGGGAAATATTCTCAAATCTTCCAGAGTGGAAAAAATGGCTCACAAATTAAAGTGAAAGAAGCAGATTGGCTAGAAAACAATGAAACGATGTTATAAAAAAATCTTTAAAAAATAGTTTCAATATAGAATTCTATACGCAGCCATATTATTTCACCTATTTAGAGGGTAGTTTAAAAATATGTTCAGATATGTAATGTCTCAAACACCTCAGGAAGCTAATGGGATGTTGTGATGTTGCCATTTAGTATAAGAAATATATATATTTGATCTTCATGCTGGTCTTGACACAGAGCTCCTGAAACCCTTGGAACTTCCTGTGCTGGACGCACTAAAGGTGTCTTTCATGTTAATGAGGTGACTTTTACAATGTACCCCAGGCTGGGAGGATGAAGATTGAAGTCCGTCACTAAAGGCCAATGATTTCATCCATCATGACTACGTAATGAAGTCTACATAAAAACTCGGCCCAGGTTCGGAGAGCTTCTGGGTTGATGAACAACAGAGATTTGGGGAGAGTGGAATACAGTGGTACCTCGAGATACGAGTGCCCTAACATACGAGATTTTTGAGATATGAGCTGTCGAGCGAGCGATTTTTGCTTTGAAATACGAGCAACAGTTGAGATAGGAGTAATCTTGCGGATTGGCAGGCTGTGCACAACCCACCAGTTTACCGCGACTCGAGCGTCTCATAGTTTCCCACGCCTCAAGGTTATGGAATGAATTAAATTCGTATCTCGAGGTACCACTGTACTAAAAAATCATGGACGCTCCTCGTCCTTTTCCCATACCCAGCCCTCTGCATCTCTCCCACTGACTGTTTCTGAGTTATGTCTTTCTACAATAAACCAGTAATCTAGTAAGTACAATGTTTCTCTGAGTTCTGGGAGCCACTCTAGCAAATTAACTGAACCCAAGAAGGGGGTCATTGGTGGGGATGGGGGGCTGGTCTCCTGGGACTGAGCCCTGAACCAGTGGGATCAGATGCTCTCTCCGGGTAAACAGTCTCAGAATTAAGTGGAACTACCAGTATAGGACACCAGCTGGTATCACAGAGAACTGCTTGGTGGTGTGGAAACCTCAGACACATTGGAATTAGTACAGTGGTACCTCGAGATACGAGTTTAATTCGTTCCGTAACCTTGAGGCGTGGGAAACTATGAGACGCTCGAGTCACGGTAAACTGGTAGGTCGTGTGCAGCCAGCCTATCCGAGCGATGACTCCTATCTCAAATGTTGTTCGTATTTCAAAGCAAAAATCGCTCGCTCGAGGGCTTGTATCTCAAAAATCTCGTATGTTAAGGCACTCGTATCTCGAGGTACCACTGTATCAGAATCCTTAGATATGTTCCACCAAATGAGGAGGTACACTAACACAGAAGATAAAGGATCAAGGAAAGGAATCAAACAGATGAGAGAGGACAATTCTGTTTCGCCAGGATGAAGGTGAAGGAAATCCCCAGACCACACAGCTAAGAAGTGGGCGCAGAGAGCCACTGATTCAGATCGGATAAAGAGGAGAGAGTCACAGCTTAAAAGAAATAAAGCTGTAAATTGCCACCGGCGTTTAATGGACTCAGAGGGGATTGGTACTTCTGGTGGAGTGTTTGGGAGGTGAGTTAGGGAAAGATATTTAGAAAAATAGCCAAAAATAATGCAATTCTTAGCTCCAGAGGAAATACATTTTTCAAGAAATGTAATAATTGTATACCACATAGTTCATTTATGCCTAATAGCTACAAAGTCATATTATGAACACTGAATTCTGACCTAATTTTTAAAAGTTGGTTTAACCGTAGTTTAGGAAGGGGTAGTGTAAGTAGATGTGATTTGGAACTCAGTCTGAGATAGGAAGGGAAGCTGAAGGTAAGAGTAGAAAAATAATATAAATGGAGACACTTTAAAATAGAATCAGAGCTGCCATCCCAGAGGAACTGCCTTGGACTCCTCAAACCTTCGGAATGTTTGAACTGGGCTAATCACCTTTGCAGTGGGCCAGACCAACAGTGTCTTCCAAACAACAGCCTGTAAAGCTAGGAGGAAAGCAAACCTCCTGATGACAAGGACTGAGATTAAGGACTTTATTTAGAACCAGAGGCCTGGTGCACAAATTTGTGCATCAGCGGGGTTCCTCAGCCTGGCTGGGGATTGAAGCCCATTGCGGCGGGTGCCATCCAGCAGGGGGTAGGGCCGCAGGGGTTGGCTGTGGGAGCGCACTGACCACCAGGAGGCAGCTCCTGCATTGAGCATCTGTCCCCTGGTGGTCAGTGCGCATCATAGTGACTGGTTGACCAGTTATTCCGGTCATTCGGTTGTAACGGTCACTTAAGCTTTTATATATATAGACTAACACCACCATGCATAACTCAAGAACAACTCAGCTCATTGGCACCAATAGAAACTCCTTCTTGCTGTTGATGTAATTGTTGCCCTCCCCTTTCTCATAAAGACCGCGTGCCTTCAGCTCCTAATTGGAACACTTTGGGTTGGGGCCTGAATCAGTGCTTCCTGAATAGCTATTCTTTGGGTCTCAAATAACTGCTTGTTGCCTCTGACTTTGGCTTTTTCTTTTTGTGTGAACAAGGGTTAATCCCCAGCTTCTGTAGTGAGAAATTAATCAATAAAATAGAATTAGAAAAATATTAGAAATGTCAGTGTTGATTTAAAATAAGGAGGTTAAGTCCCAGGAAAAAAGAGTTAATAGAATCAAAAGCAGTTGACTCCTAAAAGTGGGTGACAAGAATTGAACGGTGGGGGAAGAGAGATTATAAATTTTCATTGACAAACTTGTAGAATCACATGAAATTGTAAAATTGTGCGATAAAAATTAATTTTTAAAAAGTATTGCTGAGAGATGTAGGTGTAAAGTACAGTTCAGGGATATTGTCAATAATATTGTAGTAACTGTGTGTAGCGCCAGGTGGGTACTGGAAATATTCGGGGAGAACGCTTTGTAAAGTATAGGATTGTCTGACCACTATGCTGTGTACCTGAAACTTGTATGAAATAATATTGAATCTAAACTGTAATTGGGAAGAAAATTTAAAATAAAACAAAATAAAGCATTGTTGTACATATCTCACTTCCTCTTTCGGATCTACCTCCTCTCTGCTTTGCTCCTCTCTGCTTCGTGTGCAGGGGAGCTGACTCACGGTGACCACGCTAAATGTCTTAGCTGAATTGGCCTAACAGCAGAGATGGGAAGGAGAAAGAACAAGACCAGGATGTTAATGTCACCACTTCGGCTGAATGGTTCCCAAAGCTGTCTCTCCTCCTGTCCTCAAGACCTATTGGCACTAATGTCTCTACCGAGCTGTCCTTGAGTACTGCACTCGCCCTGCTGATGTCCCTCCACTCTGCCCACCCCTTCGGAAACAGTCCTTTTATTAAAATGACCTAATTGGAATATGCCATGTACTTCCTTACAGGACCCTGACGAATCCAGGGCTTTAACGACATCTGCATCTAGATCAGCGGTTCTCAACCTGTGGGTCACGACCCCTTTGGGGGTCCATCGACCCCATCACAGGGGTCGCCTAAGACCATCAGAAAACACAGATATTTACATTACGATTGACAACAGTAGCAAAATTACTGTTAGGAAGTAGCAAAGAAAATAATTTTATGGTTGGGGGTTACCGCAACATGAGGAACTGTATTCAAGGGTCCCGGCATTAGGAAGGTTGAGAACCACTGATCTAGATTGACTAGAAAATCAATGATACTATTTTCTTAACTTTAATCACAATAATAATTTATTGGAATAATAATACTTAAATAACACCTGTGGATCTCTCTTTATTCTAAATCTCTGGAATATTTTAAGAGTTA
The DNA here is from genome assembly GCA_004026805.1 of Lasiurus borealis. Taxonomy (NCBI): domain Eukaryota; kingdom Metazoa; phylum Chordata; class Mammalia; order Chiroptera; family Vespertilionidae; genus Lasiurus; species Lasiurus borealis. Next base: position 9,144 of record PVJN01017709.1, read on the forward strand.
ATTTTTAAAGTAGCTATAGGTTCACAGCAAACTTGAGAAGGCACAGACATTTCCCCTACCCCTCTGCCCCACACCTGCACAGCCTCCTTCATTATCAACACCCCCACCCAAGCGGTACATCTGCTACAACTGAAGAACCCGCAAGGATGTATCATCATCACCCAGAGTTCACAGTCCACATTGCTGTTCACTCTTGGTGCTTGCTGTACATTCTACGGGTTTGGACAAATGCATAATGACACATACCCATCATGACAATATCATCCAGAGTGTTTTCACTGCCCTAACGATTCTCTGTTCTCTGCCTATTCATAACTCCCCTGCCGACACCTGGTAAGCAAATCTTCTTACTGTCTAAATAGTTTTGCCTTTTTGAGAACGCCATATACAGCCCTGGCCGGTGTGGCTCAGTTAGTTGGGTGTTGTCCCATGCACCAAGTGGTCGCTGGCTTGATTCATGGTCAGGGCACATGCTCAGGTATCCAGCTGGATCCTAGCAGGGGGTGTGCAGGAAGCAGCCCGTCTCTCTCTCTCTCTTCTCTCTCTCTCTCTCTCTCTCTCTCTCTCTCTCTCTCTCTCAAAATCAATAAAAACATAATTTTTTAAAAGTTAAAAAATGTCATATATATCACATGCTGTATGACAACATTTCTGTCAACAATAGATTACATATATGACTGTGGCCATAAGATTATAATGAAGTTGAAAAATTCCTATTACCTAGTAACTTGGCAGCCATCATAATGTTGTAGTGCAATGCATTACTTATGTGTTTGCAGTGATGGGGTCCTGCCAGTTGTATAAAAGTATAGCACACACAATTATGTACAGTACATAATTAAAACAACATTTGCTGTAAAACAGCATGCCATATTATGTGGGCAGCACACTTACCCATAATTCTGATGTTGGTACGCTTGAAGTTGTCCCCGAGGTTCCTTACACTATCTTCATATTTTTGGATTCTTTTTGCTTTTTGCTTTTCCGGTTGGGTATTTTTTGCTTCTTTGTATTTCAAATCTTTGACTTCATTCTTGCGATCCTCTAATCTGCTGTTGGATCTCTGTATATTATTTTTAACTTCAGTCCATGTATGCTCAATTTATAGTTGGTTGTTTTTCATATTCTCATACCTCGCTAAATTTAACGGCCTTTTCTCAGTCTTCCCAGTTGACACTCTTGGTGCACCCCTTTGTGGGCTGTGTGCACAGTCTTGTTGTAGCTAAGCCTTGATTGCTGTTGGTATCACTGGGCGGAATTGACCTCCGGGCCAATTGGTTGTGAGGATCAGCTGTGTCTATGCTGGGAGAACTTCTGTGTTGGAAACAACCTTATGGGGCAAGACTTGCTTCAATGAGGCTTTGGTGCTCACTTAGTCTGCCCCCTGAGTGTGCCCCTTATGGGTCTGAGGAGTTGTAATCTGGATGGTCCTACTCTGACCCCTGGGCACACTGGCTCTTGGATCTCCAAGGAGGTGCTATTTTAGCCTCTGCCTGAGGCCACCCAGCAGGAGCTACGGAGAGATCTGCAGGTTCCTCTTCTTTGTTTGGGTTTTTTAGCTGCCAGATGAGGCTCAGCTGTGAAGCAATTAAAGCAGCTGTGGGGCCTTGGGCCTTCATTTAGATGTTTTGGGTCTTCCTGACCCAGCTGCAGTTTGTTAGCTAAGTTTAGATTTCAAAGGACCAGGCCATTCATATGCAAAAGCCTCTGCACACAGCTTGGATGGGGCGGAGTCTCAGGGCGGAACAAACACCAATGGCTTCCTGTCAGCCTCCCGTAAGAGGCCCCGGAGTCTCAATGTCTCTTGGTAGTCGAAAACCGCCCTCGAGTTCCGCCCACTGCCAGACAGTCCAGCTTCTCCCCATATAAATCTGGGTCCCCAGAGTCTCACCTCGAACTGGAGTTCAGAGCAGTCAGGAGCTGCGTCTCCCTGCAGATTGAAAAAGCCAGCTGCATACTCAGTTGCCAGCCCTCTCATTCGCCCACCTCAGTACCTCTGCACTTTTTTCCGCAGCTCCTCTGAGTCTCAGTGTGCTTTGCTCTTCGCTTCTACTTGTAGCATTTCCACTCGGCCAGCCTTCCTGTGGCTCTGGATGATGTCTGTTTTGTCTTTCAGTTGTGGTTTTGAAGTGGTTGCGCACAGCAGCAAGTTCAGGTGTTTGCCTATGCCGCCATCTTGGTTTCTCTCCACATGGATATCCTTTGTGATGTTCAATGTTTATATAGAGGAGAAGTAGTATAGGGGAATGGCAGAGCATCAGGATGCACCAGTCTCACTATCACTTAATGTTCCCAGTCATGTGTCTCCACTTCCAAAATTCTACACTTCACTCAGCTATACTGAGTCCACCATCTTCCCCTCCAAGTGTCTTTAGATAGGATTTCTTCCAAGCACACATACCAGTACAGCTGTAGAAGAGAAACTCTGTGGATATGACTTTCTCCATCTTGGCAACATCTCCAACGATGTTTTGGTGCTCCAAAGACCTTTTTTTTTTTTTTTTTGCTAATTTATCTTTATTGTTAAAGTATTACCGATGTCCCTCTTTCTTCCCCATTGACAAAGATCTTTTACCTCCCCACTTCTTAGCCATTGGTACCCTGATAATGTGCATGCTTTTTTTTTTCTATTTGGCACCAAAATCATGGCACCAAGTGATCAGTTCAATATTTCCAAGAGCAGTGAGGCCAAATGAAAACATGATCTCCAATTTTCCAGTTATCCTATAAAAATGTCATCTTATCTTCTTTTACAATCACCTCCACCAAAGTTCCTTCCTCAGGTGTTCACACAGAGGTAGGAACTTGGTTCCATATCTGACATAAGGGTAAAAATCCAATACGTGTTTGTACAGAACTACTGGAGCTTGGCTAGAATGGAATGGGCTGTGGGCTGATGGACGCCGTCAACAGAAGGCACTCTCACTGCCGTTCAAGTTCATACTGTTCCTGTCAACAGCACAGGAGCAATGGTGACATCTTGTGTCAGGTTAAAAAGTAACAGGATCTTAATTCCTTGTGGCATCTACTGAGAGTACCTCGGATGAGGCCTGGCGAACGTTCACCTGTATCTCCTTCTTTTAGCTACAGATCAAATAGTAAAACAAGGGCATTGGTTCCTCAGGTACAGAGATCGTATCTTCAGGAAGTATGGGAGAAACTTCCCTTGGCATCGGATTCATTTAACTGTCACTCCCATGATAGGCCAACCAGAAGTCCCAGTCTAGTTCTTCAGCTCAGCCTTTGCACCTTTCCAGAATATTCTGGGTCAAACACATGGGCGCTCACCCCGTCCACCATCATTCTGAAGCAGCCAAAGGGAGGCTGTGAATCTCTGTAAAATCGCCTCTAGTTATCCAACTGCTCTGGGCACTTTGCTGATCATATTTCGCTGGCAGGCCTTTGAGTATCTCAAGACATGACTGTAACTCTGAAGCCCAATAAATTGTAAAGAAAACACTGCTGGGAGCAGACACTTGGGAAGGCAAATCTCTTGTTTCCTAGGCTCTGCATGCGGGCGGTGGTTTTGAACTGCGGCCGCCCAAAATCACCTCGGCAGCTTATCAAAATATCAACCCCTAAATCCATGCCCAACCAGTGAAATCCGAATTTCTGGGAGTTGAAGGCAGACTCTGCCATCATACTGTAAGAGCCCATGTCCCTTGGAGAGGCCATCTATATCCCGGTGTTTAAAGCAGCAGTTCCAACGTGGGGCACAGGGCCCACAGGGGGGCAATTTGATGGTTGAGGGGGGCAATTCAAGAATGAGTTATTGCTGAAACCGGTTTGGTTCAGTGGATAGAGCGTCGGCCTGAGGACTGAGAGGTCCCAGGTTTGATTCCCGTCGGGGGCATGTACCTTGGTTGCGGGCACATCCCCAGTAGGGGGCATGCAGGAGGTGGCTGATTGATGTCTCTCTCTCATCGATGTTTCTGGCTTTCTATTCCTTTCCCTTCCTCTCCGTGAAAAAAATCAATAAAATATATTTTTTTAAAAAAAAGAGTTATTCACAGTGAATTCTGGGCGCTTCTTATGGTTCTAGGGGCCTCCTATATGGTATATAAATATATATTTATATTGTATGTATATAATTTGTATGCATTTCAGTACATATGTTTTTGAAACTTTATTCACTTTTTTTTTCAGATCACTTCATATTATTATTTTCTTAACAATGGCTCGGTGGTTTCTTCTCAGGACTTGGATTTTTTTCTTTGATTTTTCTCTTTCATGGATGCCAAGTTCTTTGGAAGCTTGTTTAGACCAAGCTAATGGCCTTTAAGGCTTCCTTCACGTGAATAGGAGCTCGCTTTTTGGATAATAAGAAGTTTATGTCAAGGGGAGGGAACATGAGGATTTTAGAGGTGCTTAGGTGGGGCGTGGCCAAAAATGTTTGGGAACCACTGGTTTAAAGATACATGCCTTAAGTGTAAGTCACTGATGGTTTTTTCTTAAAACTCTTAAAATTATTGAGTCACAGGGTATCTTTTTATTTTATTATTTTTTAAAAATACATTTTATTGATTTGTTACAGAGAGGAAGGAAGAGGGATAGAGAGTTAGAAACATCGATGAGAAAGAGACAATATTGATCAGCTGCCTCCTGCGTGCCCCCCACTGGGGATGTGCCTGCAATCAAGGTACGTGCCCTTGACGGGAATCGAACCCGGGACCCTTCAGTGCACAGACCAACACTCTATCCACTGAGCCAAACCAGTTTGGGCAGAGAGAGTATCTTTTAAATCAGCTTAACAATAACCCCCAACCGTCGGACCAACTGAGAGCATCTTTTTAAATATATGTATATTGACAAAAATTACTGAGTTTATAATCATTAAAATAACCTAGTTATCTTTTACATGTTCCCGAAGGGGAGCAGAATTTGCCACCCCAGAACGTGCCACTTTGGCCTGTGAATAATGCTGAGCTTCAGCAACCATGATTCAGCAAACTCCAGAAAGATCTCTCCTCTCTCCCTTTGCCTAAGAGAATTCGGACAGGGGGCCCGGCCAGAAACAGCTGCTACGGTGAGATCACTAGTCCCTCGGCCAGGCTCCGGCCAGTGGGCCTGCTGATCGGATTTCTCACTCCCTGACCTCACAGGACCCGTGAGCCGGTCGTGAGGAAGGAGGGTGAGCAGATGAGGAGACGAGGATGGGGAGGAGAATGTCACCTGCCAAGTCTGCCCCTGCCACCCGTGCCGATGCCAGTACAGCGGCACCTCGAGATATGAGTGCCCTAACATACGGGATTTTTGAGATACGAGCCATCGAGCGACATTTGAGATAGGAGTCATCGCGAGGATCGGCCGGCTGCACACGACCCACCAGTTTACCGCGACTCGAGCGTCTCATAGTTTCCCACGCCTCAAGGTCACGGAACGAATTAAACTCGTATCTCGAGGTACCACTGTATTTACCACCCAGCGCTTTCCGCCTCTGGGGCTTCTATGATTTCGGCTGGAATACATCGCCTCCCCGATCACAAGTTTGGTGAGATCAAAATAAATACCTTTTGAGTCCTAGCTGTGGCGAAAGAGAAGCGGCTCTTTGTTCGGGGAGGAGAACACGGAGAGCCGGAACTGCGGGCAGAATTGATAGGAGTGGGAAGAACAGCGGTGGCGACAGAGCATGAGCAAATCACTTCTTCCTCCCGCATCGAAGTTTGTCTACGTGATAAATGGCAATGATGAAACGGCTAAAGCTCAAAGGCAGATCAATCTCGTGTTGGCTCCCGTTTGACAAAGGAACACCGAAAACGCTTTTTAGTGTATTTCTCATCTATAGTAACAAGGCTGTTAGGGAAACCCCTGAAAACAATGAACTGAAATGTTCACAGATAGCGCTACGGATAAATGGATTGTATGTGCACCAAAGGGAAGGAAAGAAGAATAGTAGCTCTAGCTGGCTAAGCTCAGTGGGTAGCATGTCAGCCTGCAGACTGAAGGGTCCCAGGTTCGATTCCGGTCAAGGGCACCTGCCTGGGTTGCAGGCTCTATCCGTGTAGGGGGCGTGCAGGAGGCAGCACCATCAGTGATTCTTTCTCATTATTGATGTTTCTCTCTCTCTCTCCCTCTCCCTTCCTGGGTGAAATCAATAAAAATGTATACATTTTTTATTTTTTAATATATTTTATTGATTTTTTTTTACAGAGAGGAAGGGAGAGGGATAGAGAGCTAGAAACATCGATGAGAGAGAAACATTGATCAGCTGCCTCCTGCACACCCCATAATAGGGATGTGCCCACAACCAAGGTACATGCCCTTGACCGGAATCGAACCTGGGATCCTTCAGTCTGCAGTCCGATGCTCTATCCACTGAGCTAAACCAGTCAGGGCAAAATGTATACATTTTTTAAAAGAATAGTAGTAAAAGGGAATGGACTTCAGCTACAGAAAACAAGATGAATCAATTGATGAATGTTAGAAACATGAGTTTAAAAAAAACCCACTACATTCTTATAATGCCATTTTTATAAGGCTCAAAAATAAGGCAAACTAAACAAATTGTTCAGGAATCTGTCTGTATGTGGTAAAAGTGCTTTGCTGTTAATAAAAGGGAATGCAAGACTTAGGAGAGCAGGTATTTTGGTGGGAGAAGTAGAATCATGAAGAGGGCCCAGATGTTAATGTCCCAGCCCCTGTGTGTTTATATTTTAGGATGTCTCACATTCTACATATATAGTCTATATTACCTCTATCACTTTGTATATACTATTCAGAAAATATTACGCCGTAACAAGTTAAGACACAAATATATTTTCAGTGATAGTGTTGTGGGGCACATTCTTAAAATTCCCTCAGAACGACCTGCGTTCCTGGGAACGCTGAGAATGTGTAAACACTGAGGAAGAGGGGGCGAGGGAAGGCGGGATTCTGTCGCAAAGGGCCGGATGCCTTCCTCCCGCCAGCCCCCTCCGCTGATCCAGCAGTTTCTTTCCTGAAATCAGGGATCAGCCTTCCAGGTCCAAACAGCTCAGAATCGCTCCACTGGCTCATGTCAGCCAGCGGCTCCCTGACACCGGAGAAGATAATTTGCCACATTATGTAACCGCTTGGAGAGTTTATCTTGAGATGCGCCCTGCCAAACCTTCCGTCTCTGGCACATCGGCCGGGCCTTTTTCAGAGACGGGGAAATAATGACTGTTATAAGCAACTTCCTGTCATTCTTTGTGTCCTTGTTCTGAGAAGAGAGTTCATGAAAGAGCCCTGGAGTAATGGATTTATAATTGAGAGTTTTCCTTCGGAGTACAATCCACTGTACTTTTATGGTCTTTTTTTCATTTTTTTATTTTTTTTAAGGAGACATGGAACTCTATCTGACATGTTTCTGACCTGGTTTTTCATCCTGCTTATTGTAATGTCAATCTTACAGTCTGAAAAGTGGAGAGGAGAGGGGAGGGGGGAGGGAAGAAAAGGAAAAGAGGGAGAAGAGGAAATGTGGAGGAGAAAGAAGTAGGGAGAAGGGAGGAGAAGGGAGGAGAGGAAGGAAAGTGGGGGGAGGAAGGAACAGGGAAAATGATAAGAGGGGAAGGGTGCAGTGAAGTGGGAAGAGGAGGGGAGAATAAAGAAGGGGAGCAGGAGGAGCTGGGAAGGGGTGAGTGGATAGGAGGGAGAGAGCTGGGGAGGAGAAAAAGAGAAGGCGGAAGGAGGAGAACGTTACAAAGTCTGAGGAAGCCTATTTGCACCTGTCCTGCTAGATTATGTCCACGTAGGTCATCGCATTTATTTCTCACAGCAACCTTGGGAGGCAGGTCAGGAGACTTGAGACTCAGTAAAGGAAGCAGCCTTAAAGTGACAACGCCAGTAAGTGATTGGATTAACTCCAGATCTTTCTGACTTTGAAACCAAACTCCTTCTAAGTTTCCACCTCCAGGAACTGGAATTACGGAACAAGGCACTGTACCGAGTAGCCGGGGCCTAGAGCACAGTGAGAAGAGGGGAACCCCAAATACAGAGACATAAAGAAGCTTCATCTCGCCGAAACCGGTTTGGCTCAGTGGATAGAGCGTCGGTCTGAGGACTGGAAGGTCCCAGGTTCCATTCCTGTCAAAGGGCATGTACCTGGGTTATAGGGGACATGCAAGAGGCAGCTGATCGATGTTTCTAACTCTCTATCCCTCTCCCTTCCTCTCTGTAAATAATCAATAGAATATACTAAAAAAACAAAAAAGGTTTCATCTCACTAACATGAAGACTATTTGGTATTGACTAACCTTGTTAGCATTTTCATTGAACAGAAGGTACACACACGCACACACACTCACAAAATGGGCCAGACACTTAATTCTCAACACCCAAGAACAATCGGCTAAACAGAGTGTGAAGAACCTTTTAAAACAAAGCAATATAATAGCTTTATCTCGAAAATCGAAAAGGCAAGGGAGGTACAATTGGATGTAGACTTTTAAGAAAACAAATTTCTCCTGATTCGCGGGAAAGGCAGGATCCCAGAAGAGATTGTATCAGGGAAGTTCTAAAAATACAGCTCTGGCTATTTCAGACGAAGACTGCAATAGCATTTAAAACTAGAATGGAGGAAGAACTGCAGAAACAAATTGGGCTATGAACTCGGGTCTTTAAAGGAAGTTTTCAAATGGCCACACCACCTCTCCCAGGTTACAGTGATTCCAGGGAGGGTTTCAGGCATCAAGTACAGTGGTACCTCGAGATACGAGTTCAATTCGTTCCCATAACCTTGAGGCGTGGGAAACTATGAGACGCTCGAGTCGCGGTAAACTGGTGGGTCGTGTGCAGCCGGCCGATCCACATGATTACTCCTATCTCAAATGTTGCTCGTATTTCAAAGCAAACATCGCTCGCTCGATGGCTCGTATCTCAAAAATCTCGTCTGTTAGGGCACTCGTATCTCGAGGCACCGCTGTACAAGGTGAAGGTAGCACAGACCCTGTGGTCAAAGCTACAGCTGAGAGCAATGAAGGTCTCTCTTGGTTCCTGTGTGCCCTACCAGAGAGCCCGGTCACAGGCTGAGAGATGGCCAGACGGTGACAGAGAGGTCCAGGAGAAAGAAATGAGAGACGGCTGGTCGCTGGGCAATGTTCACTGGTGTCCAGGCCTCGAGTCAAAGGAGAAAAGGGACTTCCGGATCTTTCTAGATGATCCATCCCAGGTTCCCACATGCAGGCAGGCCGTTAGGGATTCAGAATATGCCAGGAATCTGAGCATGCTCTCACCATCCAGAGGCCTGCCGGGAAACAGATGGCGCACCCCCATGGGGTGAGCGAGAAGGCTTTAATGAAGAACTCTCTGTAAGGACAAGGGCAAGGCACAGAAGGATGGAGAGTAAACCCGGCGGACAGACAGAGTGGCTGATGCAATTCTTCCAGAATTATGAGTAGATGCAAAAAGTGAGCGACCAGAATATTCCTTCGAGCTTTGTAGAAGCAAAAAATACGGAAGTGGCCTAAAGGTTTTAGGGGGAAACTCTGTTACACCCACATGAGGCACAGATGATCTTGCTAATTTTTGCATATAAACATCAGCAATGTTTTACACAGCGAAGACTCCTTACACATGACAAATGCTAGCGTGGGGTATGTTTACAGACACGGAAAGATGTTCCTGATTCGGTTTAAAAAAACAACAACACACAAGTTACAAAATAATGTGATAATAATCTCATTTTGTTGGCCAACTAGCTCCATAGACAGAGGATGCCGGGTTAGAAAAACGCACAAGGAGACGGTTAGCGTGATGAATGATGCTCTGAGGGAGACTGCTTTGTTTGGTTTGGTTATTGCGCTTCATTTTCTGACTCTCCTGTAATGAATACAAATTGCCTTTGTAATAAGAAAGCACATCTTTTTTTTTCCACGTTTATTTCTAAAACAGGGCTCTCTTTTCCTGGTGTTTTCCTTTTGCGTCCCTCTTTCATGTCTTGCTCCATAACCTTGAGAGTGGCAGCAGATGGTCGGGCAGGCGTGTGGACTGAGGGAGGGAGGGAGGGAGGGAATCCCGCCATATGGGAATCATGACTCACAGCTCTCAGCTTGTGGAGCAAGCGCCGGGCACCAAAATACAGAGTGGCAGAGGCCGAGAGAATCCTCTGCCCAAGCTTCCATCCTCAGAAGCCGTGAATTGTAGTACAGTGGTACCTTGAGATACGAGTTTCATTCGTTCCGTAACCTTGAGGCGTGATAAACTATGAGACGTTCGAGTGGCGGTAAACTGGTGGGTCGTGTGCAGCCGGCTGATCCACGAGATTACTCTTTTCTCAAATGTTGCTCGTATTTCAAAGCAAAAATCGCTTGCTCAACGGCTCGTATCTCAAAAATCTCGTATGTTAGGGCACTCGTATCTCGAGGTGCCACTGTATCTGCTGAAGATGAAGCAAGTATTTTTAAGCTGCAGGGAAAGAAAGATGAACCAGCCAGGAAGAGTGTCACTGCTGAGCAGAGATGTTACATTAACAGAGAGCAGGGAGGAGAAACCATTGATTTCATTTTTTTCTATAATGTCAATCATAAAGAGGGATTTCTTCTCTTTTTCTGTTTCTTGGACATCATCATCATCACCATTATCATCAGCAGCGTTGGAATCACTAGCATCACCGCCATTGTCATCGGCACCTCCTCCAAAATCACTGCCATTATCATCTGCATTCCAGATAGTAAACTTCCTAAGAGCAGCAAATATGTAAATATTTCTTTTTTTTTTAATATATTTCATTGATTTTTTACAGAGAGGAAGGGAGAGGATAGAGAGTTAGAAAGATCAATGAGAGAGACATCGATCAGCCGCCTCCTGCACGCCCTCTACTGGGGATGTGCCCGCAACCAAGATACATGCCCTTGACAGGAATCGAACCCCGGACCTTTCAATCCGCGGGCTGACACTCTATCCACTGAGCCAAATTGGTGTCAGTATGTAAATATTTCTTATCCTTGTATATACACAGGAACATTTAGTACATGATCCAACATAGGGTCAATATGAACTGAAGTGTCCAGAATGAAGGCATTTTATCACATGTGTAGATAACATGATTCTGGTAGAAAGAGTTAATATACTGCCTAAGAAGTTCATAAATTTTTGAGCCAGCATCCCAAAAGGTGGGCATTTTCTAATCATGTAACCCCCAGAATATTTATATGTATTTATACATGTTCTATTACTATAATACAATGTTATATATATTATCAAAAGCACAGAAAATGAAAATGACAAATGTTGCTATGAAAAGGGAAACTTTTTCCCACATCCCAATGGATCATTTGGGGCTTTGCACGCACTGTCACAGATGACAGACGAAGAATCAGAAGTTGTTGAAACAAATCTAAAAAGGTGGCTGTAATCAACAGTAGGCGATTAAATATAGATGAAGAAGGTCAAATGTTGTGTTTGAATTCCCAAAAGCAGTGAATTTGAAGAATTTAATATGCAAGTACACTGTTGTTGTTTTTTAATTCTCACCCGAGGGTATTTTTCCATTTATGTTTAGAGAGTGGAAGAGAGGGAAAGACAAAGATAAATATTTTTTAAAATATTTTTTATTGATTTTTTCACAGAGAGGAAGGGAGAGGGATAGAGAGATTTAACATCAGTGAGAGAGACAACGATCAGCTGCCTCCTGCACGCCCCCAACTGGGGATGTTCCCGCAACCAAGGTACATGCCCTTGACCGGAATCGAACCTGGGACCTCTCAGTCCACAGGCCAACGCTCTATCCACTGAGCCAATGACAAAGAGAAATAGTGATGTGATAGAAACACTTGGATTGGTTGCTTTCTGCATGAGCCCCAACCAGGGCCTGGGCTGGGGAGGAGCCTGCAACCGAGGTATGTGCCCTTGACCGGAATCAAACCCGGGACCCTTCAGGCTGTAAGACCAACGCTCTATCCACTGTGCACAGTCAGCTAGGGCGTAAGTGCACTCTGGTGTTACCAACACATCACCGCCACACGACGTGTGGCGCTGGTATTGAATACGGGTGGACTGAGCCATAAGCAACGTTTCAAGAAAAGCCAACCTTGACAATGATTCCAATGTCCCCGATGGTGCCTTGTTCTCGCTACCGTCACTATTTAACGCTGTTGCATTAAATCAGTGTGTTTTCTTTCTAGGGATTTCTTTTTTTCTTCTTCAATTTAAATTCTTTCTCGTTGAAAGTATTACATATGTCTCCTTTCCCTCTCCCTGGCCACTCCCTCTCCCTCCCCAGCACCTGTCCCTTCTAGGGATTTCTTGAAAGAAAAGAAGGTCTCTTGCCAAGACCGGTTTGGCTCAGTAGATAGAGCCTCGGCCTTCGGACTGCAAGGTCCCAGGTTCCATTCCGGTCGGGGGCATGTACCTTGCTTGGGGGAACATCTCCAGTAGGGGGCGTGCAGGAGGCAGCTGATAGATGTCTCTCTCTCATCGATGTTTCTGACTTTCTATCCCTCTCCCTTCCTCTCTGTAAAAATCAATAAAATATATTTAAAAATAAAAGAAAAGAAGGTTTCCGAGGGCAGGAGTAACATGTGTCCTGCTCCCATCACTTTGGGCACCTGCTCAGACACTAAGGCGACCAGAAATTCTCAATTACCCAAATCCGGACATCCATATCGTAATTTCAGGTCAGCTTAGGGAGCGTCCGCAGAAACTGCCAGCCCCCACAGGGTGAGCTTGTGGCAACTGCAGTGGGTGCTGGGTAGAATGACCTCTGAACCACAGCAGCTTGTGGAGGTGACAGGACCACCAAGGAGAAGGAACAAAGGCTTCGGAGGAGGATCTGGGATGGAATCCTCCATCCATTGCCCGTTGCCCGTGTGACAGTAAGTGAACTACTGAACTTCTGCAGGACAAAAAGAGGTTAAATGTCATGAGACTTTTTGGGCTTATTAAGAGCTCCAAAAATAATATTGATAGAGCCACAGGCTCAGGATCCAGACTTGCCATTCACTCGGGCATGCCTGTGAATGTGAATACTTGAGGCATTTGTTTAAAATACAGAGATTTCGCTGAAACCGGTTTGGCTCAGTGGATAGAGCGTAGGTCTGAGGACTGAAAGGTCCCAGGTTCCATACCGGTCAAGGACATGTACCTTGGTGGCGGGCACATCCCCAGTAGGAGGTGTGCAGGAGGCAGCTGGTGGATGTTTCTAACTCTCTATCCCTCTCCCTTCCTCTCTGTGAAAAATCAATAAAATATATTTTAAAAAAATAAAATACAGAGATTTCTCCCCTAAGAAGCCACATGGCATAAGCCCCCGGTGAATAAAGCATAACCCGGGGTCCATGTCCCACAATTCCCGGCCTCTGTGCATCTGTGTTCTTATCTCAAACAAGCTTAGGGATCCCTGCACCAGCAGTTATTCACCATTTTGTGGTCACTGTCGTTGCTCTGTTGTTCCTTCTTGCCCAGCCCTACCGCGTGCCTCCAGGCTGCCACGGTGATGTAGTCTGCCCGCTTTCTCCCACCAGAAGCACCGCATTTTCTCCTCCACTTCCTGCCTCCACCCCCACTGCCCCGTCCACCTGCTCTCTGCCATCTGTCCAGCTGGAAAGGCCCGGGTGGATGGATTCGCAGGAAGGCCTGGAACTGAAGATGACTTACTGCGCTCTGCGCCGCAGAGGTATTTCACAACCAGCGGCATCAACTGGGGAAATTCATCCGAAATAATAACAGTAGTTCTGTCCAGGAGGGATATGTTTTGAGGAGAGGCATTTCTCCACGCCTGCCGTTACCGATTTGGTGATTCACTTGCATGATCTGGAAGAATGACCGAGAGCTGGCTGCTGTAGACTGTGTCTGAGGTAGGCCTAAGAATCTACTGCAGCAAGCTCACGGGAAATCCGCCACCAGTGGTCCAAAACATGTCGAGCGTCAAAAGATGGGTAATGATGAAAAAATAGCTGCATCCCCAAATGCTTGAAAATTTACCCACACAAAGATCGAGAATGTCTAAAGCAGTGGTTCTCCACCTTCCTAAGGCCGCGACCCTTGCATACAGCTCCTCATGTCGTGGTGACCCCCAACCATGACATTTTGCTACTGTGATGCATCGTGATGTAAATATCTGCATTTTCCTATGATCAAAGGGGTCTCGACCCACAGGTTGAGAACTGCTGGGCTAAAGTCTCTTAACTTGCTGAGACCAGTTTGGCTCAGTGGATAGAGCGTCGGCCTGCGGACTGAAAGGTCTCAGGTTTGATTCCGGTCAAGGGCATGGACCTTGGTTGCGGGCACATTCTCAGTGTGGAGTGTGCAGGGGGCAGCTGATGGATGTTTCTCTCCATTCGATGTTTCTAACTCTCTATCCCTCTTCCTTCCTCTCTATAAAAAAATCAGTAACAAATATATATATATATATATATATATATATATATATATATATAAAGTCTCTTAACTGAAAGTACCACACACCCCACAAACACAAAATCGGGATTTTTCAACAACTTAAGAAGCGCAGAGGAACATTCTGCAGGGAAATGATGACAGAGCTCCGACATGTCTTGGAAAAGCATTAGGGGAGCAGAATGTGCCACCTCAAACCAGGCCTCTTTGGAGATGTTACTTTAGTCTGGTGGATATTCAGAAACAGCAGGCAGGGGAGAAGCTCTGAAAAGCAAGGTAAGTCTCTACCTGTGAGGGGCTGCCTTCACTGTCGCTGGAGAAGGCGTGGGTTTAAGCCTGTGTAATAGCCTTGCCCTCCTTCACTGTGCTTTTCCTGGTCACCTCCATCCTCAACATCTTTTTTTTAAAATATATTTTATTGATTTTTTACAGAGAGGAAGGGAAAGGGATAGAGAGTTAGAAACATCAATGAGAGAGAGACATCAACCAGCTCCTCCTGCACGCCCCCCCCCCCCACTGAGGATGTGCCCGCAACCAAGGTACGTGCCCTTGACCGGAATCGAACCTGGGACCTTTCAGTTCACA
>PVJN01017709.1:29907-40336 GCA_004026805.1 Lasiurus borealis
TCCACGACCCTTGCTGTATCTCTTATCTCCTGGCTCCTGAGAGGGGAAACAATAGCCTTACCCACTGGAATACATGGGGAGGTTATGGCCTGCTGAGGACATAGCCAGAGGCTGACTATGTGATTGAAACTACAGAAAGCCTGTAGGCAGAGGCAGATCTCTGGGTGTTTCCACTCTTATCTCCTGGCTCCTAACAGGTCCCTTATAAACCAGGGGTGCACGAAATACACATTGGAACCGCCTGCCCAGTGGCCCAAGCCAAGGCCAGGGTCAAAGAGCCTCTCCTGGAATGAACTTCCGCACATACCATTTTATTTTAAAAGACGACTTCACTGTCAAAGTGACCGCGCTTGCTTTTCAGAGGGTGACATTTTACTGCAGCTACAGCGCCGTGAGCCGACACAGCGGCCGGCCTGCCCTTTCCACCGCGGCCCTGCGCATTGGCGATTGTGCAGCAAACGGACATCCGCTTGGAAATGAATTCGGAGCCGGCGCCTATGATTTTAGCCAGCACAGGATTCTTTTTATTTAAATATATTTTATTGATTTTTTACAGAGAGGAAGGGAGAGGGATAGAGAGTCAGAAAGATCGATGAGAGAGAGATTGATCAGCCGCCTCCTGCACGCTCCCTACTGGGGATGTGCTTACAACCAAGGTACATGCCCCTGACCGGAATCGAACCCGGGACCCTTCAGTCCGCAGGCCGACGCTCTATCCACTGAGCCAAACCGGTCTCGGCTCATTGCTGTTTTTATAAACAAGAACTCCTTACCCAAACTGGGCTTTCCAAACTGCAGGTCCAACAGCAATAACAACATATGTTTCTCAAATATTATTTGGACAAAAACCCCTTCATTGTGTACCTTACCGATAGCCATACAACAGAGCAGAGCTTTCTAACAACCGCCGGTTACGGGCAGGGGAGACCGTTCATTTGCTGGGAGCTGTAAAGCAGTTCACCAGGCCGATGTGTCTTGAGGCCGCCAGTGTTCCCTCTGTCACCTGCTGGAACGATGCCTCCGTCATATTTCTCCCGGGAAGATGCTGAAATCGCCGTGGATGCCAGGAGAGCGGAGATGCAGGTGGAAAGGCCCCGACGGTTTTGTCATCTGGAAGCCAATTACCTGCTCCAGTGCCACGTTTCCAGAGCCAAGGTCTGAGGACACATTTATCTCCCACGAACACCGGAAGCACGGCAAGTGCCGCACACATACAGTGGTGCCTCGAGATACGAGTGCCCTGACATACGAGCTTTTTGAGATACGAGCCGTCGAGCGAGCGATTTTTGCTTTGAAATACGAGCAACATTTGAGATAGGAGTCATCGCACGGATCGGCCGGCTGCACACGACCCACCAGTTTACTGCGACGCGAGCGTCTCATAGTTTCCCACGCCTCAAGGTTACGGAACGAATTAAACTCGTATCTCGAGGTACCACTGTACCCCCTCCCAGTCCCCTCACCCACCTGACAGTGATAGGAGCTGCGGCCTTTCGAAGGTAATTAAGTCATGAGGGCAGAACCTCATGACAATGGGAGAGAGCTTTCTCTCTCTCTCTCTCTCTCTCTCTCTCTCTCTCTCTCTCTCCATCCTGTGAGGACACAGTGGGAAGGTGGCCATCTGGAAACTACAAAGAGGGCTCTCTCTAGAACCCCCTCCATGCTGGCACCCTAATCCCACAACTTCCAGCTCCAGACCACGAGAGACGTTTGTCGCGTAAGCCACCCAGTCTCTGTTGTTCTGTCACAGCTCCCCAGCTGACTGAGACACCCCGATTCACCAGACAGGCCACGTGACCACGCTTGCTCCGCCAGAGGACTCTCCCTGGACATTTTCCCATTGGCCCGCAGGGAGCGGGGCTCTGTCTTCTCAGGCGTCTGTGCTGGGAGGATGTAAGCCCTTGAGCGGCCATCAACCTGGGTTGCAACCTCCCGGGGGAGGCCCGCGGAGCGGAGCAGAGACAGGCCGGGGAGGCACTGTCCCGAGAGGAGGGTCCCCATCTTGTGCTTGAAATTGCTAGGGCTGCCCTGCTTGCTTTCCCAAGAGCTGGCTTATTAGTTCTGGCCTCTATTCTAGAAGCAGAATAAAGTAGAATAAACCTGAGGCAGGCCTAATGGCTCGGGCCCAGGAGCTCATGGGAAATTAACTTCTAATATCACCAGTCTCATGACAAATGAGGAATGTGCAGGGGTGGTTTTGTGTCTATTGCTTACAGCTGGTGAACAGGCAAGCAGGTAGTCGGGTTGTGCGGTATGGCTGAAAGAGGCTGACAGAGCAAAAACAGAGAGAGAGAGAGAGAGAGAGAGAGAGATAGAGAGAGAGAGAGAGGAGCTTTTACCACCCCAGCAAAATTCTTACCCTGTGCTCACCTCCCTTAAAGGAATCGCAGAGGAGTCAAGGCTGAAAGCTACATTGTCTCCTGCTTTATGAGGCTGTTGGGTGCAGCCAGATCTCTGTATCTTTGGGCACCAGAGAAAACATACTCCTTTAACTGTATCTCTGGGCATTTTTCCATTAATCACAGCACTGTCGCACCGAGACAAACCATGGGATGGATTCTCTGAAGACCCTTCCAATAAATACCCTTCTTGTTTGCTTTCTCGTCTGTTGCAAAAAGTTCTAACTCATTCAACTACCGATGCTAAGGAATTCAGTCATCAACCTGCTTAGCTAACGACAATCTGCCCACCATACCTTTGCGCAAAACCTGACTATACAGAACTGTCAAGCAAAACGCTGCCGATCCCAGCGGAAAATCCCAAAACCCTCTGCCCGGCACATCTTCACATCAGAGTTGCCAGGGAAAACACAATGCAGGCACAAGAACTGGATGGAACTGGCCAGAGTGGGAGCAGACCGCCCCCCCCCCCCATGGCTAGAGGTTCTCCCAAACAGCCTATGCACAACCTCTAGTGCCATAAGAGTAAACTCTAACCCCTCTCACTGGAGTGTAAAATACTGAAAGTTGGCTGTGTGCCTATGGGTTATTGATGTACACGCTTAAGCAGAATGAAGGACCATCCGTTGGGCGTGCGCACACCAGGCAATGAACCCAGCACAAGGTGTGTGGGCTCTTTATGTCTCAGTGATGACACATTCCAGACCCAAACTCTATTCTCATATGGCCAAGCAGGGATCAAAAGACTGTGTGCATGAGACTGCCTTTCCGTCTCCATTGGAAACTTGGGCTTGCAGGATGCAGAAAGCATAACTCAAGTAGAACTGGCTCATGTAACTGATCAAGTCCAGTAGTAAGGACCCAGCTCCACCTCCATGCGACTCTTCCCTCTGCTTTCCTGTGGAATACTGTCACCACGTTAAGACTGGCATTCTTTAAGCAAGCAAAATGGCCACAGATTTCATCTCTCCTGTCGCTAGACCCTCCTCTGATTGGACCAAACTGAGCATGCCCAGGATAAAGGGGGGGGGGGGGGCTATTTCAAGGTCTGCCACACTGAGCCAGGCTCTGAATTGACTTACTTTAGTTTGATAATGGTGGAACTTCAAGTATTGTCCATAAATGAACACAGCCCTCTTCCCTAACCTCCCCAAAAATCAGTCTTCTAGTCAATATACAAGTAGTTATTGTTAATATAATATTGAATGTTAACATACAGGTAACAAGAAACCCAAAGGTGCTGAAACCGGTTTGGCTCAGTGGATAGAGCGTAGGCCTGCGGACTGAAAGGTCCCAGGTTCCATTCCGGTCAAGGGCATGTATCTTGGTTGTGGGCTCATCCCCAGTAGGGGGTTTGCAGGAGGCAGCTGATCAATGTCTCTCTCTCATCGATGTTTCTAAGTCTCTATCCCTCTCCCTTCCTCTCTGTAAAAAATCAATAATAATGTATTTAAAAAATCAATAAAATATATTTAAAAGAAAGAAACCCAGAGGTTTCTCAGCCTAACCTAGGGTGTTGTAGAGGCTTTCTGGGGAACATTTTTCTTGTGCTTGAAGGTATTTCCTCTTGAGACTTCAACTCCATACAGACATTGCCTTCTTTCTGGTTAGTTTTCTAAATATCCTTCCCTAACTCACCTCCCAAACGCTCTGCCAGAAGCCCCAATCCCCTCCGAGTCCATTAAAGGCTGGTGGTAATCTGCAGCTCTTTCTTTTCAGTTCTGTCTCTCTCCTCTCCATCCGATCTGAATCAGTGTTCCTCTGAGCCCTCAGCGCCTACTTACCAGCCCTGCTGAGGATGGGCTCTCAGGCCAGCCTGCATCCGGCCCACAGGAAGTCTTTGCGTAATTGTATTTCAACCCCTTAGTGGTGTTCTTGTGTCCATGTGTGGCCAGTCATTTGTTTTCTTGATATACTCTCTTTCGTCAGCTTCTGACAGGGTAGTGATCTTCTCCTGCCCTCCTCCATTTGTTCTTACGGCTCCCCACCCTCCACATACATGTGGACATTTAATTTTCATTCTTAGCCGTATGGAGACACAGCAGCGCTTTTCAGGACAAGTCAGCAGGTACTGGGAAGGTGGGAACTGACATTTACTAAGCACCAACTATGTGCCAGGCGAAAAGAAGACTTTTTTTTTTTGCATCCATTTAATTCTCAAAGAGTCTATGACATACACACTGAGTGGCCAGATGATTATGCCCACCCATCAGTACTTCGCTGGGCCACCTTTTGCCTTCAATGCTGCGGCGATTCTTCTTGGCCTTGACTCCACGAGATGCTGAGAGGTGATGCGAGGACCCTGGCACCAGGCCTGATGAATAGCTCTGTCCCGTTCTGTGAGATTTGATGGTGGAGGAACCAGCTGCCTGACAGTTCTTTTAACTTTGTCCTGCAAATGCTCAATCAGATGGAGACCTGGTGATTGTGGGGCCACCTCAGCCAGGGAAAGGCTCCCTCATGTTCTGGAAACCTCTCCTGCACAACACGAGCCCTGTGGCCTGGCGCACTGTCTTGTGGGAAGAAGCCTTCTCCATTGGGATTCGCCATTGACATGATAGGATGAACTTGATCAGCAACCATACTTAGGTATGTTGTTCCACACAAATTAAAGGGCCCAAATCAGGCCAGGCAAACATGCCCCAAACCAGAGCACTGCCCCACCAGCTTGAAGGGTTGTACTCATGCAGGTGGAGTGCATGCTTTCCTGCTATTTCTGCCAAATTCTCTCTCTGCCATCTGCATGATGCCACTGGAAACGTGAGTCATCAGACCACATGACTGTTTTCCAGTGCTCGACTGTCCAATGCTTGTGTTCCTGTGCGAATTGGAGATGTGTTATCTTGGTAACTGCAGACAGCAAAGGTGTTCGAACAGGCCTTCGGCTTCCACATCCCATATGATGCAGTGTCCGGCTAATTTGCCTACACATCAGATGGTCATAATAATCTGGCCACTCGGTATATATATCTTACCCAGCAATTTCAATTTTGACTGCAATACAAATCATATGGACAGTTCACACACACACACACACACACACACACACACACACACACACGACCTTGGCCCCGCTGCTGGAGAGACTTGCTTTACATGGGTGAGACCCACGCATCAGTATTTTCCCTCAAAGCTCCTCGGATGATTCCAGTGAAAACCCAGGGTTGGAACAAGTTGTATTCGAATATGTTGCCGCCCAAACTATGTCAATAACTTTCATGAAAATAGCAGAAGTCAGCACTTCAGTCTTGGCATCTGAAAATAACTGGTGGAGGCACCGATGCCCAGTGTTAAAGGAAACAGGGTAATGTCACCCAGGATGCTTTACTCCTGCAATGTGGGTATGATAGCCCTGGGACGCAGATAGCAGCACGAGCCAGATCTAAGAAACATGCCCTTGACTTTGCTTCCGAGCCTGCCTAGGATGGTTGCTTTCTCAGTACTGCATATACCCTTGGCCCACCCTGGATTTACCTGCAGCAATTATAAGAGATTCACTTCATATTGAAAGACACACAGAGACGGAAAATAAAGGGATGAAAAAAAAAAGATATTCCACGAAAATGGAAATAAATAAAACAAAAAGTGGCGTAGCAATACTTATATCAGACAAAACAGTCTTTAAAACAAAGGTTATAGCAAGAGACAGAGAAGGATGCAGCCACTCCACTTCGGGGTATGCATCCGAAGAAACCCAAAACATTAAGCTGAACAGACATATACATCCATATGTTTATTGCAGCTTTATTGACAATAGCCAAGATATGGAAACAAACTAAATGTCCATCAATAGATGCATATTTAAAGAAGAAGTGCATAGATAGCCAGTGGAATGTAGTTCAGCCATAAAAAAGAATGAAATCTTGCCATCTGCAGCAACAATATGGATGGACCAAGAGGGTATTGTGCTGAGTGAAATAAGCCAGACAGAGAAAGACAAATGCCATGTGATTTCATTTATATGTGGAATCCAATGAACAAACAAAACAGACTCAGAGAAGCAGAGAACAGACTGACAGCCGTCAGAGGAGAGGGAGGGTTAAAAAAAAGTGAAGGGATTTAGAAGTACAAATTGGTAGTTACAGAACAGTCATGGCAAAGTACAGCATAGGGAATAGAGTCAATAATATTGTAACAACTCTATATGGAAATCAGATGGCTACTAGATTTATCGAGGTAATCATTTCATAAGTGATAATATGTCTAATTACAGGGTTGAGCACCTAAAACTAATATACTATTGTGTTTCAACCGTAATTTAAAAATAAAAAAAAATATCTGTGTTGTGTAAACACTTTTCACTGAGCTAAAAACAATTGGGCATGGGCACAGACTAGGGATGACAGAGAAATTCAACTTTTTCTTCCTGTCTCCCTGTAATTTAAATAAAAATAGAGATAGAAAGGGGGAGATCAGTGGGGTTGCAGCATAAAAAGTAATATACCTCTGCCATTTCTTTGCAATATACAAGAGATCCTCCTGAGTATTATAGCTTATAGCAGTCTTAGCTATAGAAAACTTTAAATAAAATTGACTGGCTCAAGGAAAGAATATTATTATTTGGAGAATAAGAATGAGCAAAAATGCCCAGCTCTCTCTCGGAGTCTAAATCCCTAATGAAATAGATAATCCTTCAGCAGAAGAATTCAATTTAAGCTATTATTGTCCCATCTGTGCTGAGTCAGGGCTGGCCAACTTGCACTTTTCTTCGCAGAAAGTAGGGCTCCTTTGCAGGAGAATTGCAATATTTTCTCGACAATTTGGATCTTTTGATTGCTGATTGGATTTCTATTATTCCTGGTGTAAGAAATTTTCAAACATTTCCTTAAAAACGAGATCAGAAGTTTGAAGTTTATATAGCAGGCTTCCACATCAACCAGGCAGTTACGTTTCTTTTAGTTTTATATTGATTTTTCAAACAAAATCTAGATGGCTTCTTGAAATGTCTAAGCTATATCCACAAATGAGCCTTGAACTTCAAGGTTTTGTCTCTCTTTTTAAAAAATATATTTTTGTTGATTTCAGAGAGGAAGGGAGAGGGAGAGATAGAAACATCAATAATGAGAACCATTGATCAGCTGCCTCGTATATACCTCCTACTGGGGATCGAGCCCACAACCCCCACATGTGCCCTGACCCGGAAATCCAACCGTGACCTCCTGGTTCATAGGTCGACACTCTACCACTAAGCCACGCAGGTGGACAAGTTTTTGTCTCTTAATCCATTGGCCCCTGACTTGCATTAAAACACAATTTCATTTATCTTTTGGGGGTGAGGATAAAGTGGGATACTATCCTCATAGAGGGTAGTAGTGTAAAGGGGTAAACTGCTTCCCAGAAAAAAAAAATTGAAACAGGAAACAGTGCATGACTGAGGGAGGGGGCAGGTGTGATAAAGAAGCAACATTTGTCTGGGCTCACTGAACAGAAGGGCGTGAAAACGGAAGAGGTAGGAATTTGGGGTCACCTAAATGAGTTTGAAGGAAATGAAGCAGGCAGGTGAAAAAGACACCAGGAATCACTGGGAATCCCAGAGATAAGCTGCATTTGCGGATCTGACCTCAGTACAGTCATAGTTTCTAAAATACATCAACCATCCCTGTTTTAGCAACATCACTTCCTACCCAACTCTCCCTGTAGGGAATGGGAAAACAGATGGTTGGGCTCCGTCTATAGTCTCATGTTTTTATTCCTGATAATAATACTATGAAGATGTTCACATGTTAATTAAACAGCAGTAGTGTTCCAGATCATCATGCTAATTATTACTGTAGACTTATGGATAGATTGTAAGAGAATAAAATACATTAAAAGCATATATTCACCTGTTTCCCTGTGCTAAATTGATGACATCTCGGGGAAGCGAAAAGATGGAATATTCTTTGCGACATTTCTCTTTGGGACTTTTCATCTTTATCATTGATTTGAGGATTGTAGGTGAAAGATAGGGTGTTTTTTTGTGTGTGTTTCTTTAATTCACAATGCATCACATCTTCTTTGAGGCAGATTTTTTTTTATCTAAAACAGGTGATTGTTTATCAGCATTCCAAAAACTTGTATTTGGATTAGTGTCCTTCCCTATGCTTATTTTTATAACTTATCAAATAACAACATTCTGGTCAACCAAGCAACGTCAAGAGAAAGCATGGATTGGAAATGGATAGCGCTGAGGTTAATAGAAAGGATGATTTTGAAGTTTTTCTTACCGGAGGATGGTTTGAGACTCGGCTTTATTGTTTTATAATCATCCAAAGGCTCCCTGCTGACATGAATTGTACGCGTTGCTCATGAAGATGGCATCTTATGCAGATATAGCACTGAAATTGGATCCTGTGCTTTAGAACAATTCCTGTTTCCCTCTCTGCTAGGGTAGTCATCGTTTTTGACACATGCATTTGTTTTGCTGAAGTTTTAAGGAATCAGTTTACTTAAGTTCCAACACTACCACATAAAACAAACACGTGTTTGTGTTTTCAAACACCACATATGACTTAGAAATGGTGCTTGCTGTAATGAGCTCTTTTTAAACACTTGGAAATTATAACATTAGTGCTTGCTTTATTTATCATTTTCCTTTCTCCCACTGCTGTTTGCATGTCAAAGGAACAAGGCAAGCCACGAGATTTCAGTTTAAGTTGTGTGAATGTTACAAATTGGGGTGATGGGAGCTGGATGGGGAGGGGGTGCGCAAATATTCTTACGTCACTTGATAGAGATTTGTTTTCTGGGTCTGGTGAAGAGCTAGGTTCTTTGATATCCACAAAAACTGTCAAAGTTGCCAAAACCGGTTTGGCTCAGTGGATAGAGCGTGGGCCTGCGGTGTGAAAGGTCACAGGTTCGATTCTAGTCAAGGGCATGTACTTTGGTTGCGGGCACATCCCCAGTAGGGGGTGTGCAGGAGGCAGCTGATCGATGTTTCTAGCTCCCTATCCCTCTCCCTTCCTCTCTGTGGAAAATCAATAAAATATATATATTTTAAAAAGCTGTCAAAATTAAGTCAGTTGTGAAAATTCAAACCTTAGGAGGGATTCTTGATCTGAAAAGCAGTAAGCACTATGCTAACTGTCCAGGCCCCTAAGAGAAAATCTGGTGAACAAGACTTCGCAGATTCAAATTTTCTAATGCGTGTTTCCCAGCCGGAAACCGATCATTTTTATTACCTTTTTCTTATTTTTCATTCGCAATTTGTGGATTCATAAATATTATACATAGTTAAAAACTGAATGGAATTCTCTGATTACTTTTTCATAAATTTGTGGGAAGTAATTAGCTTGATATTGCAGCTGAAAAGTATTATATAAGCATGGTGATGGATTCTGAGGTTTTAAAACACGGTGGGGAAGTTGGTGCTGAAATAATATACAGTCTCTGCTTTTGTATCTAAATTGTACTTTTTCTACCTTCACCCCCACTCATATGTACACACTCCATTCATTAATTGCATTATGTATGGTAACTGCAGGGGCACATTCTTAGTGAAAGTTGCGCCGAAGACTGAGGAGAGACATATTGCTGAGATTTTAACTTTCACCTGTTAGGGATGTTGGAAATAAATTCAGGCGCTTTTAGTGCCTCCTTGGTAGGCTACTGGGCAGCCTCTGGCTTCTGTTAAGAGCTCTAGTAGCTATTTTTATGCTGATTTTTCTTTAGAGGCGTACATTCTCTCTAGCCTTCGTTACTCTTTGAAGAGAAACTAAGTCCTTAAAATTAATCTCAGAATTACATATCCTATAGAATAAATAGGTAATATGCAAATTAACCCTCACACCCTCACAAGATGGCTGCCTATGACCAGGCTGGCAGGGGGGTTAGTGAGGAAGACCAAGTGACTGAACAGCAGGCTGCATGGGGGGGTGGGCATGAGGGGTGACCAGGCTGAGAGGGGAGGCAGTTAGGGGTGATCAGGCCATCGGGGGGTGGCAGTTAGGGGCAACCAGGACAGCAGAGGAGGAGCAGTTGGGAACAACCAGGCTGGCGGTGGAGGGGGGGCAGTAAGAGGCAACCAGGTTGGTGGAGGGATAGGCAGGGGT